>QXTE01000278.1:713468-767217 GCA_003942145.1 Platysternon megacephalum
AATTCGATTTAACGCTGCTAAATTCGACCTAAACTCATAGTGTAGACCAGGCCTTAGATGCTGACTACACCCAGTGGCCCAATCAGCTGAGTGCCATTTTTGCACAGCCACTTTTCAAAGCAGTTCCAGGGTGTGGCAGTTAGATGTTTAGGTGATGGATACCTCTTATGAATGAGTAGACAAATAAGTAACCATTGCAAGTGGATCGCTCTGTGTGGCTCTGTGTGTGTATATTCCCCATCAGATGTTCCTCCTTAACTAGTTCTCACTGGCTCGCTGTGGGTTATACAAAGATGAATGCCTGCTGCAATTTTGCTCACGGTAGTCCCTTCCAGGGTTTGCAAATTTGTGATGAGCAGAGTAGGAAGGTATCTTGAAGCAGCAATTAATTTATTTTCAGGGCAAACCAGAGAGTGAAACATTTTATGTCAGTAGAAGCTTTTCTTCCTGTATTCTAACATGAATAGCCAAGAATCAGCCAGCTGGCTATTGATGGCCTATTCAGCATTGAAAAGCCAGTTGGCAGTGGTGTCAGTTTCACCCATTCTGGACTTGATTCATGCATATCAGATAATGTTACTAATTTCTATTATTCCTTTGAATATATATATATATAGTTGGCCCTCTGCCAAGTGGTTATAGATGTCAGAGTCTTGCAGGTTGGTTTCCTGTTGGAGGCGAAACCAGTGGCAGTGTGACTTGTTTATTTACACTGTACACATCAGTCCTTAGACAGAAGTGTTCACAAACAGCACATAGGCAATCTCCTCTTTCAGGAACCTGAGCCCAAACACAAATGCCTGCTTCCTAGGAAGCAAATTGCATCAAGAATCAACCTTAGGTAGAGAGATTAAGAGGCAGAAAGCAAACACTCGCTGGTTGCAACAGCTCTTGACAAAGAAATAACTGCACAAAACTAACAACAATGCAGCTTTTTGACAAAGACCGTATGCTGCTCACACACTAAGAAATGTGTAAGGTGATGTGTAACAGCACCATCTGGTAATTCCTGTAATAACAATATTAACAAACCAGGTATCTGTCTTGAGATTGGGAGCCTTTGATACAGGTAATAAAGCTAGCATCTAACAGGCAGCCCTGCAACAAAGTCAATCCCCCACAAAGACTTCTGCTGAACTCCCCACCTTCATGCAGTCTCCTCATCAAGAGCCTCCCTTCCTCGTCTTTCTTTCCCTGTTTCTCCCCCCTTGCCTGTTTTTTCATCTAAGCTCCTTTCTGTTCTCTGCATTTCTTGGCCTGCAGCAGTTCCAGTTTCCCCACCCCAACACATGGGATTCTGTCTCAGCACCCTGCTGTCCCAGCCCGTGCACAGCTGTGTCCATAACCTGCAACAGCCCTGCTATCCCACTACTGAGTCCATCTCACAGCTTGTGCTGTTGTATCTTACTCCTGACATGTGGCACTGCTGCTATTCCTGAAGAAGAAAACCGAGTCTACATCTTGTGTGATGGCTTTGAAGTGTAGGGACAAGACAGAAACCTCAAAATTCAGGTCACTAGACTACAGCTGGTTGAAGCTTTTCATGTGAAATGCTCTTTCAACAAAAGAAGGCTGTTTTGTCAAAATGGAAATTTGTTCGGGACAAAATCTGGGGGGCTTTTGTTGAAAAAAGAACTTAAACTTTTTTTGGTTTTCAGCAACCAAAACCTGGGAGATTTTGTTTAAAAAATTGTTTTTGGCAATCAAAATCTAAAATATATTGGCCAAAAGTTATGCTTTGACTGAACATTTTCAGTTTTTCAATGAAAACCAAAACACTCTTCAAGGAAATTTTTGACAAAACAGAAAATGTTTTCATTAATGAGACAAGGTGGGTGAGGTGATATCTTTTATTGGACCAACTTCTGTTGGTGAGAGCTTCATCTAGCTCTTCTTCAGGTCTGGAGAAGGGAACCAGTGTGTCACAGCTAATTACAAGGTGGGGCAGATTGTTAAGCCTAAAAGGTTCACACATGCTGTCGGAGATCACTTAGAATGCAGATGTAGGGCAAAGAAGGGTTAGTGAGCAGTAGGGTGTTACACAAATCGTTCTAATGAGCCACCATATCAGCGTCTCTGTTCAGTCCACGTTTTTTTAGTGTCCAGCAGTGTTATTATTTAAGTTCCCAGTCTCGTCTTTTGAAGGTGTCATGCAGGTTTCCTTTGAGGATGAGGACTGAGAGGGCAGCTAAGGAGTGCAAAAATTATTTCCCATACAGCTTTACTGGGGACTCTAGAAATGAAAGGCCAGACCAGAACACTGAACTACAGAGCAAACTGGTCTTCTCCTGGCCTACTATTACATGATCAATAATTCACCATTTTGTCCAATGACAGAAATTTTGTTTTACACAAAAGTTTTAGCATCAAGTTTTACAGCATCTGAAACATTGAGTCCGAGTTGTGGCCCAATTAACATTTCACTCCCATCTGCAACATCTCTCCTGCTGGTTAGTTATTGGCTCCAGTGGAGGGAATTATTGTTGTGAGACGTTGACCTTCTATCCATGGGATCTCATTCTTTTAATATACACTTATAATTTATGAGTGATGTGATATTTAATTTTGCCAGTTCCACCAATATTATTTTTCACCCATCTTTATAACCCCAACCCTGTTCCCCCCAAGTCAGTGCTCGCATCACTTCACCCGCTAAAGTCAAAATAAACCAAGAAATGGCTCTAGTAACTAACATCATTTTCAAGATGACCTGGTGGAGTTCTGGAGCAGCTCTGTTTGGACCAGATTCTAGTCCCACTTATACCATTGTAAATCTGGGATAACTCTGTTGCAAAGGTGCCTTGGATATTACAGTGTTGCCAAGACCAGAATCTGCCCCTCTCTGTTCATTGTTAGCAGAGTGGTATTCATTTGCCTTGTTTATGCTCTCTGTTTAGTTTCCATCAGTTTGTTAGGCAAATGTTCTTTCGAGTGTTGTCACTCTCATCAGTCAATAAATGATAAGAATCAGACACAGAATGTTCTAAAAGTGGCAACCACACAAAGAACTATTTCCTGTCAGCCCATATGTTCCCAGCAAAAAAGAACCATATATCCCAGAGGAAAATTAAAGATCTGAGAGAGCATCTGAAAATTCATCAGCGGAGTTCCTGAACAAATCTCAATTGCACACACTGAAAAACAAGAGACCAGAGCTAGTGGACAACTAAAGATCTCCACCTAGTGAAATACAGTATAATAGGACAGCTTGCTGCTTTCTAACCTTCCTAGGAAAGACAAAAAGAGGGAGAGAAAAATGTCCTCCAATTAAATGTCACGTTTAACATTAAGTCTCTCGAAATACCTACCCAAATGGCAGTCTTGGTGTGATATAATGCTGTGGGACTGATAACTTGGACTGGGCTTTTATTCTTTGTACACAAAGCTACTGGATTTTCAGTGTGAGCCACATCCCTGATGCAGCTGGCAGGGAAAATGAAGAAATTCAGCCAGGCTGAATGGAAATCACTGAACTGCCCACGAAACCAGTGCTTGTGACGCTTGTGTTGGCTGCACTACCCAGGGATCTAATTAAGAGCAAGTGTAGGCTGGGGGGACTCACAAGCAAGTTTGACCTCCATGCGAAATGAGTCCATTGACAAAGCACCAAAAATCCCCCTCCCAAGACTTAATCCACACCCAAGGTGATTGTATCTGTGCATTAAGTGCAGCTTAGCAAATTACGGGATACAGTTAATGACAGCTGCTGGCTGGGAACCTTTTCAGAGGATGACATTTTGCCTATTGATAGGATTACACATTCTATTGCAAGTACAAGGCAACTGTAATTCCCAGGGCCATCACAGAACATATAAAGGTTACGGGGAGCCTTATTAACGCTTTTTTATTAGTGGAAAATTGCATGTTATGAGCCAGGAGAAAATTAATGGCTATTCTTCGGTGGTTTGCATATGATTAAATCCCTAGGGGAGGTTTTACATTTCATCTGAAATGAGTGACGTACATTTGATTAAGAATATCAGCTCTTTTCTTTGCCCACCCTCAAAGCCTCGGAGCTCGTTTCTTCACAGCTCACGCTGAGCTCACAGCGCTTTGCAATAAGCACTCCGGAGTTCTGCTTTACCTGTGCACAGCCTCAGTCTGTGTATTTTTGCAGAAATAGTTTCAGAGCAAAAGGCGGAATCCACATGATAACCATGCATTATCTATGGGATTGGGCAGCTACAAAGAAGAGCCTGGGTATTATTTATGGACAGGCCCCTGAACCAGGACACAGACATTGTCAGCTCTTTGGGGGTAGGGACTGTCTTTTTGTTGTGAGTTGGTACCGCGCCTAGAGCAATGGGGTCGTGGTCCATGACTGGGGCTACGAAAATACAAATAATAAATACATTTCACATTCAAAGTTGGAGGTTGTATATATACACCAAGAGGCCTGCCCATGGAAAAAAACAGTGTGCATTTATTTAGGACACGGGCCAACATGCGGTTCACACTAGTTGTATATCTCGTGAATTTGCTGCCACAGGCATGTGTTTCGCATGGCGTTTGTATGGTTCAGCTCTGAAAGAAAAGTTCTCCCCCCTATGAGTTATAGGCATCACAGGCTACATGCTGCTCTTAGCTACATTTGTGCCCCCTCATTGGGCTTTAAAACCAAATGCCGCTTCCACTGCACCCCAGCTGTGCTGAACTAAATGGGCCTGATCGCATCAGTGCTGGAGCTAATGTTAAATAGTGGCACCACTGGTACCTTTAAACCTGGGGTATGAAGCACCAGCCCACAGGGCTCAGAGGATAAATACTTGGAAAACTGCTGCTTTAACCCTTCGTAGGATCGCTGCCATGTTTTCCCAGGCCCAAGTTTGGCCTCTAGAAGACAGCTCTGGTGGAAACAAGGTAGCAGCATCCTGTATAACTGATCCTATAGCACCGTTCCCGGTGCCTTCTCAAGCTATCAGCATCACCCATTGCAGCTCCCAACCCCAATGCCAGTAGGGTGACCAGATAGCAAGTGTGAAAAATCAGGACAGGGAGTGTGGGGGGGTAATAGGCGCCTATATAAGAAAACGCCCTGAATATCGTGACTATCCCTATAAAATCGGGACATCTGGTCACCCTAAATGCCAGCCAGGGAAGCTTAGGAATGGTTTTGCTGGCACCAAACTCACCTTTGATTTATCTGATAATAAAGCTTCAAGATCCTAATCCAGGGCGCTGGGTGCCCATTCCCCATTTGTTTTAACCTCACCTCCACGTTCAGTATGTTTTCTCCACCTCTTCCATGCACCCACAGCAGGGCTGAATCAGCTACAACCAGGGCCGGCTCCAGGCACCAGCTTAACAAGCAGGTGCTTGGGGCGGCCACTCGGGAGAGGGGCGGCATGTCCAGGTATTCGGCGGCAATTCGGCGGAGGGTCCCTCACTCCCGCTCGCAGCGAAGGACCTCCCGCCGAATTGCCGCCACAGATCGCGATCGCAGCTTTTTTTTTGGGGGGGGGGGTGGTTTTTGGCTGCCTGGGGCAGCAAAAACCCTGGAGCCGGCGCTGGCTACAACTGGCAGAGATTTCAAACGCTTTTAGGCTGGGAATGTCAAAAGTGCCCAGGGAAGTTAGGTGCCCAAATCCCATTGATTGCCAATGGGATTTAGGAGTCTAATTCCCTTTGGCTCCCTTGGAAGTCCCAGCTGGTGTTTATAAACTGGGGGAAAGTTGGACGGACAGCACTAGAAGCTCTGGTTATCCACCAGACAGGTACAGCCTGGGCAGAAGCAGGGGGAATTTCTTCACTGCTAGTTTTGGCACATAAGGGATGCAGGATAAAGCCAGCTGATTGCAGGTAGCGCCATCCAGCAGGTTAGCATCCAGCAAATGGCATAGCCTACAAATGATGGGGAGTGGAGCTCAGCTCCTGAGCTCTCAGGCTGTGGGCAGAGTGAGACAGAGGCCCAGTTATTCCCCTTCAAGCTCTATGACATGCTCCTCACGCAGGCCTGTGGCCCCCCACTGCCAGTGAGAGCCAAGTGTTCCCATGTGCAGAGCTGCTTAGGAAATCTCCAGCAAAGCAAACCTGAGACAAAAGCCATGACGTTTGCACCCAGGGGTTACACCCCTTCCCTGCCCTTCCTCTGTCTCATCCAGTACAGAGAGGTAGAACATGGTTGTGATGGGGGATACAAACCCCACACTGGAGAGCAAGGGGTTAAGGAGCAACTCTGGGTGCAGGCGGCCCACCCGGCCGCACCTGCAAAGCCTGCACAAGCTGGAGGCAGAGCTGCAAAGGGGAAGCCAAGCAGCTCAGAGGAGGGCCAGCAGTGGAAGGGAGCAGCCCCCTGCTCTAAGCTCTAGGGAGGTAGCAGCCCAGGAGCTCTTGCTGCCTGAGGCTTGGATATACTAATCTGCCCATGCCTGCAAAGGAGGGACTGGGGACTTTTGAAGGTCAGAAACTTTAATTTTGTGTTCAGTTCTGTATTCTTCCCTGTGAGAAGATGGGACACTGGTAGGGAGCAGTAGCGGCGCCAGCTCTTCCGGCGCCCTAGGCGGCGGAAGGTCCCGCCCCCGAAATGCTGCCCCCAACAGCGGCGGCAGAAGGTCCCGCCCCCAAATTTGAACGGGTGGCCGCGGTGCCGGCGCCCCCAAAATAGCCACACCCTAGGCGACCGCCTAGGTCGCCTAATGGGTTGCGCCGGCCCTGGTAGGGAGTGATCCAGGGAGGCAACTATTTAGCCCCCAAAGGTGCTGGACTTAGCTGCAGTGCCCACCACTGGGGCCTGGATCAGAGCCTGGTGGAGCTATGCCCAGGCCCTTGTAGGCTATGCCCAGGCTCCTCCACCAACCACTAGGGTGAGAAAACAACAGGAGTCTACCCCTTGGCAGGGTATCCAGCTAGGGATAGCTCTGAATACACCAGGGGCCAGACCTTACTCCCTGAGTCTAAAGAGAAAGCCCTGAAGACCTTGTGAGCACCAAAAGACTTCTCCATTATTGGACTTTTCTTTCTGTGTCCCCAAAAGGGGGGGACTGGAACGCGGGACCCCGCCTGAGGGCTGAGCCACAGAAGAAGGGACCGACCCCACCAGATGGAGTTGTAGAGAAAAGGGGAGACGTCAGGAAGGGGACCCCCTGCCACAGCCTTGCCTGACCACAAGGCAGCGGTGCCGGTGAGGGTGACCCCTTCACAAGTATCCAGTAGCTGGAAGCTGAAGCTGGACAAATTCAGACTGGAAATAAGGTGTTCATTTTGAACAGGGAGGGTAACTAATCCCTGGAGCAGTTTGCCAGGGGGTATGGTGCAATCTTCATCACTGACAATTTTTAAATCAAGACTGGGTGTTTGTCTAAAAGCTCCGCTCTGGGGATTATTGTGGGGCAGGTCTCTGCCCTGTGTTATGCAGGTCAAACTAGATGATCACACTGGCCCCTTCTGGCCCTGGAATCTGTGAGTGCAGTGAGGCTGTCAACTCTTCAGGGCAGGTGCTGTCTGCCTCTGTTTGTACAGCACCTGGCACAATAGGGGCCAGTTCTCTGCTGATCGCTAGGCACTCCCGTAATACAAATAATAATGGTATGGGGAAAGGTGCTGATGGCAACTAGAGAGGTGCTTTAGGATCCAAAGACAATCCCAGACCCAATGTGCCAGACACTCTCTTTCAGGCTCAATGGAAGGAGCAATTAAGCCACTTTCTGTAATGAAAGCAGCGGCAGATAACCGCTCAAGTCACTAAGCCGCCTGGTTGGCCAGAGCTAACCCAGTAGATAAACAGGGGTCTCCCCCATTGTAAACGCAGGGGGTGGGATATACGTTGCAGGCTGTGGGTGTTGGAGGCAGAAATCTAGGAGAAGCAGTTGTGAGCATGACCCTAAGGGTATGTCTTCACTGCAGTTAACCCAGGTGATCTGCATGAGGGTCAGAGTCTGTGGGTTTGTCTCGCTCATCCCCATCCTCACCCTGCCTGAGTTCCTGTGTTCTCACTGATGCTGCACTCGCTTGTGTGCGGGGGGTGTGTTGGGGCTGTGGGGGTGTATCCCCTGGGGCTTTGTGCTGAGACGCTCTAGGATTCTTTCCCAGTCAATTGTGTCAACTGCGGAGAACTTGTCTGTCCTTCGGAGGGAATTGTGGGAAGGCACTGGAGGACGGTCAGCACCCAAGATGTCCTCATTGCAGAGTGTGAAGGCTCCAGTCCCAATGAACATGCAGCCGGAGTTCTAACCCCAGCCCACAGATGGGTCAGCGACCCCGGGCTGGCACCTCCAAACCTGGGTGTCCTGGCTTGGTCCCTCCACAGCATCCCTCTGGGGTGTGACAGGGCCCTGTACGCACCCAGACTGGGCATCAATGATGCAGGTCCAGGGATGGGAACTCAGCCCTCGGGCTGGCTTCTCTGCACCTCGCTCCTTCAGGGGCTCCAGAAAAGAAAAAACAAATGCACAGCCCCAAGCAGGCAGCCAGTGTGCAGCTCAGTGTCCTCAGGCAAGCTTCCAGAAAGTGTCAGATTCCAGCCTGCCTTCATCTCCAGGCCCAGGCAGCCTGCAGGAGTGTGAGCAGGCTTTGTCCTAAGCCAGACCCCTCACTTCCCCTCACTGGGGATTAGGGTCTATCCTCCTTCCAGAGCTGCCCCTGACTGAGCTGGGACTCTCTCTTTTGAGGCCCTTCCTCCAGCCCTGAGGTGCCTTACAGGTGGTGTCGGGGCGGGGCTGTTTGAGCCCAGAGCAGCTCCTTGACCCCTTCCTGTCTGGTGCAGGGTTTGTACACCCAGCTACACTGGGTCAGAGGTTTCTCTGTGGGGCTAGTAGAGGAGTTTGGGCTAAACCCTGGGTAAGAGTCTGGGTTAACAGTACAGTCACAGAGGAAGGAACACTCAGTGTTTGTTTCTACTGCACTCAGGGAAAGAGGACGTTGCCTCTATTTTTTGTAAGTAAACAAGATGACACTCAGCATAGACCTGACTCAGATCATCTTTTCTCATCCTAACAGCAACAACCCTACAAGGCCCAGAATATTAGCTCACCACTCAGGCCAAAGACACAACTGTAATAATACCCGAACCCCTTTCCCAGCGTTTCCACCCAGCCCTGTTCAGACATGAATATCATGCTCAAACTGCTTGCACGGATCAATCCTGCTGGCAGCAGCTCCGCCCCAGGTATGATTTGGCTACAGAGACTTTACTGGAGTTATGCACAGCTTCTAAAAAGAATTGCATGACAAGTAGCAATGAGCGTTTCTCCATGATGGAGCTGCCTATCAAGTCAGTTAAACAGAACATGGAACTGGGTGAAATGTTTCAGACAAATAGTTTATTTGACAAACGATGCAGTTTTGGTCAATCTAAAATTATTTGCAAATTTGACACAAACAGTTTTGGGCGTTCACAAAATGGCCAGAGGAGGAAGAAGAGGAGAATGAGACCCAGGTTAAATCCCCACTCTGGAACTGACCTGAAATGGGCTTTTTTGATTCACTGAAAATTCTTAACATTTTCATATTTAGTTTGACCCAAACCAAAATATATTTTTTTATTTTTATTTTTTTTGAGCTGCCACTAGGGTGACCAGACAGCAAGTGTGAAAAATCGGGACGGGGATGGGGGGTAATAGGCGCCTATATAAGACAAAGCCCCAAATATCGGGACTGTCCCTATAAAATCGGGACATCTGGTCACCCTTGCTGCCACTGAACCAAACAATCCGTTATTTGCCCAGCTTTACTTATAACTAGGCTTGGAAGAATTCAATTTTTATCGGTAAATGTCAATAAGCATTTATTTTCACCATCCACCCAAACTGACGAGCAAAGATTTCTAGCAATCACTGACATTTACAGATCGGTAAATTAAGGAAAATGCAGCTTGAGAACTTACAGAGTTTGATTTAAGGATATTGACTTTGTATATTTTGACATGTGATGTTGACAGTTTGTGTGTTTTGCCATGTTGGTCCCTTCTGTTGGTGAAAGAGACAAGGAACTCAAAAGCTCCTCTCTCTCCCCAACAGCAGTTGATGCAATAAAAGGTGTTACCTCACCCACCTTGTCTCTCTCAATTAACTTTGTGAATCTCACCCTCTACTGTCTTTAAATAATTGCTGTCTGACTCCACCTAGTGTCTGACACCCCCGTAATTTCCCACAACTGTAAAAATTTAAATAGATAAAAATTAAAAAAGCCTTAAAATCCATAATTTTGTGCAACTGTGAAAATTTAAATTGGTAAAGATACAAAAATGCTTAAAAATAAGCATTGGTATTGGCCATCAGAATTATAAAAAAAATAAAAATTCTGCCAAGCCTACTAATAACACTATGAGAGCTAGTGTTGTCTAGAAGCACAGTGAGAACCTCAGTGGAAATAACGCACCGCTTATCTCTTAACATTTTTTTTAAAATAACATTTTTCATTCTTGTAAAGAGGAATCACCACTTCACTTTCATCACAGCCCTTGCTCCTTTGCAGGACTTTGATTCGAAACCTCTTTGCACTATCCTCTGCTGTAAACTCTGGCTTTTTAATTTTGATTAAACAGGGAACTAAAGCCTGATTTCTTGCAGCCGTGCCCAGAGGCTAGAGATGCAGATGCCAGCAGGTGCTGAGTGTCTGGGAGCAGCCAGGAAAGGACTGCACCTCTATGCTTCCCTAGCATGCATTTACAAACTTAACTCAGGTTTTTGCTTTGTGCAGCACTCTGCCTTCTCTGTAATGAATATTGCAATACAGAAAATAGTGTGAAATTGCTGAGGGATATGAAACTGGAGCCATTATCCAAATTTGCAAAATATGCTCATACTGCTTCTCATTAAAATGGAATAGAGATAAAAAGAAGGGGGAATGTGACCTGATTCTTGAATCCCAAATCTAAAATCTGGTGCGGGGGCAGGGGCGTGGAATAGTCATAATGTGAAAATCGGCATCATCCCTAAAACATTCCTCTTTCAGCAACCCAGACGTGTTCTCCCAATGCTCGGCTGTTTCATCAAAAGCTCTGTCAAACTCCTCCAGTCTATTTCATATTTGCTTTGTGATACCAACAAGGTTATCATCGGCGCTATTCAATGGAAAGACTTAATGACTCTCCCTTACTTCACCAACAGCATGATTTATATACCAGATGTTTCCTTACTATGGGCGCAGTTCACTTCAAGGAAAATCAATTTTGTGGTGCTGTGTCTAGGACGTGTCGCCAGAAGGAGAATACGCATTCCCTGTTTATAAGGCAGGGACACAAAATTGGTTTGGGCTGATGCACGGCTCATTAATTCTTTTGTAGCAGCTGGGATAAAAAGTTCT
This sequence comes from Platysternon megacephalum, assembly GCA_003942145.1. Classification (NCBI taxonomy): domain Eukaryota; kingdom Metazoa; phylum Chordata; order Testudines; family Platysternidae; genus Platysternon; species Platysternon megacephalum. The sequence goes on from QXTE01000278.1 coordinate 724,710, forward strand.
TGGTGTTTTTTATTTAAAAGAAAAACCACCACTCCCTGAAGTCAGTGTTTGAAGGTGAGCATAATGTAGCACCTTGCATCCTCCTGGACCTTGCTGCAAGTGTTTGACACTGTGGACCATGAAATAATGCTGCTCTTTTAGAACCCCCATGGAAATATGACTTCATAAGAACATAAGAACGGCCATACTGGGTCAGACTAAAGGCCCATCTAGCCAAGTATCCTGTCTTCTGACAGTGGCCAATGCCAGGTGCCCCAGAGGGAATGAACAGAACAGGTAATCATCAAGTGATCTGTCCCCGGTCACCCATTCCCAGCTGCTGGCAAACAGAGGTAGGGACACCATCCCTGCCCATCCTAGCTAATAGCCATTGATGGACGTATAGCAAGGAACTCCACTAGTAAACTCCCTCTAGCCCAATGGTTCACCTTTCAGCACAACCCGTTGCCTTCTCCCCTTTACCTAGTTCCTATTCCACCCGATAGTTCTTGTACTAATCCCCATCTTCTCTAACATAACCAATAATTGAAATGAAAACTGAAATTCCAATGTCATCCCATGACTCCTGCTGCTGAGGCTTTAAGACATGCACCAAACATCACAAAGACTCTTGAGAGCCGGCAGCACTGCCAGAGCCAGGATTTCAAATCTGAACTAGCCCTCCTTGAAATTAGGAGGCTCAGAGGGACAGATTGATGTTTCCACTTCATGCTCTTCTACTTTGGACTCATCGCACATTGATGCCTCTGGTGCTGTTGGAATACGGGATCCTGAAAGGTTCTGTTCTGCACCCAGTGGGACAGAAATCTCTCATACTTTATGTCAATCAAAGGGAGATGCATGCTGGGAGGCTTGCTATAGCAATCCACTCCTAAGGATGTTAATTCTTGCAGCTAGTCTAGCTAAGGCACTTCTCTGGCCCCTGTTACATAACTGCAAGCCTCACACTCTAATTCCTTATCCTCCCAACACTGCTATGAGGTCAGGCAGTGTTGTTATCTCTATTGTACAGCGGGGAATTAGGGCCCAGAGAGGACAAGTGACATGGCCAATGTCACACAAGTAGTCTGTAGCAGAGGGGAGAATTGAACCTAGGTTTTTAGGCAGAGGTTAACCCTTGCACCACTGGACCAGCCTGTCTTGCTAGCTGCCACTTATGCACAACTTTCAGGTAAGAAACATCATATGAGTCCAACGGTGCTCGCTCTCTCTCTCTCATATTAAAAAAACATTAAAAAAAAAATTCACATTGAAAGAAAAGCTCACTTTCTCTGGTTTGCCATTTTACGATCAGCGCAATTAGCTGGGTCCCTGGGTCACCCCATCCTGCTGCACTGTGGCTATCTATGTCCAGCGGTGTGTTCTCCAAGACAAGGCATTAGCCTAGGGTACAGGACGCCCTGCTTCTGCTGCTTGTCTGTGATCGCGGATGGGTTATTTCAGCATAGTTTTCCCACCCTTTGTCTGCGTTGTCTATGGAGCCTGCGAGATCTCACTGGGGACCGTCTCTTACTATATGTCTATACAGCACCTCGCACAGCAGGTCCTTCATCTCAGTTGGGGCATCTCGATGCTACTGTAGTACGAGTAATACCCCCCTAAGCTAGTGTCAAAAACTAAATCAGACAGACCTCAATGAGGAGCTCTTTGTGCGTGATCCATCTGCTCCCCAGAGCTACTGCTAAGAGGGGACATGCTGCAGAGTCCCCTCACTCCCCTGCGTCTCTGTCTGATTAACATGCCATTGATCTGCCTTGAGCCATAGGCTTCGGTGACCAAGAGGGCAGCTGTCATTCCAAACTGGCCTGAGGAATGCCCCTGTGGGACCTGGAGCAGCTCTGGGGAGACCAGCCTGGTCTTTGCTGCCTGGGAGGGAGTTTAGAAGAAGAAAGTAAAATCAGCCAACAGCGGAGTCAGCCCAGACCTTGCTCCAAATGGAGATGGGGAACCTGACCATCCCAAAGCCTCCCGCCCCATTGCTCTGTCTCCCAAACATACTGGTACAGCTCTTTCTCTGGGCATGGGAAACCCCTCATTCACCAGGGACCAGATAGTGCCCCAGTCTTAGCCCAGAGGAAAGACAGGTTCTGTTATTCTTGGTTGCACTGGGTGGGTCATCTAACAACATCCGCTGGCTTCATATCTCACCACCACCACCACCCTGTTACTGAGGGAATTTGGAAATGCAGGTGTCCAGCCTTTTCAGACAACTGCAGCAGTTTAACAGGTCTAGCAGCAAGTGCTGGGCAGCCAGCTGGGTCTAGCCCATAGGGCTAAGGTGTCAAGGGTTCTGTTCCGAGCTGTGCTACTGTAACTTCAGACACGCAGCTTTGTCTCCCATGCTGTGGCTGTTTAGACCTCCCATGCCCTGATGTGAGACCTAATCTGCCATGGAGTGAGGGCTGAGCAAGATCTAGCCTTGAGACTGTGGTTTGGGGAAGCTAAGGCTCCACAGTGCATCTGAGCAGAGGTGGGCAGCAGAAGTGACCTGGGGTCTAAGCTGGGTAGGTCACACAACAGCCTAATGGCTTGGAACACCTCAAACATGGTGGTGGAGCATCTAATGAAGGGGCAGGAAGTGCTGGGCTCTCAGATGGGGGATTAAGGATTCCTGTGCAGATCTCCTTTCCTCGTTAAATCATTCCGCTCTCACCGCTGCTAATCCTGCAATCGGCATGCCTCTGCAGCTGAGTCACACGGGGGCTTCTTTCAAGTTAGGACATAAATTGTCATCCTTTCCAAGTTTATAATTCCTTGGACACAGCATCTCGGCTAAGCAACAACTTTGTCACTTGCCATGAAAAGAATGAGAAGGGAGAATAAACAAAGAAAATGGGTCAGATTTCGGAGTTTCCATGTGATTAACATCTTGCTTGAAGTCAGCCTCATGTTGGAATGTAGGGCAGGGAGAGCTTGAATGGGGTGAGGGTGGGTCAGGAGGGACCCTCCTGTGCTAGGAGCGCTGGGGGAATAATGGCATTTTCAGTTTGTTGGTACTTTTGAAAAGTACAAAATAAATAAATAAATAAATGTCAGGTTGGCCCAAAAAGAAAATTTCGGAAAGGTTCAGTGCCTCGGGAAGTCAAAACAAATTGTGCTGAATAGAACAAAGCATTTTGTTTTGACACAATTGAAACATCTTGTTTAGATTCCAGACAGTTCTAAACACTTCTGCATTTTAAAAAATTAAAGGAAATTTTGAAACAAAAAGTCATTTCAAACTGTGAAACTGTTTTGAAAAGGCCAAAACAAAACTTTCTGTTTGTTTGTTTTTTAATTTGTCCCTTGAAGAGGGAGCAGTGTCCAGTGCACCCGGGACTCGGCAGCTGCCTCCCAGCTGGGCTGGAGAGAGGACACTGGGACATATCCGGGGAAGGCAGGAAGGGACAGGTGAGAGCTGCCTGAGAACCAAGGAGCGACAGAAGGAGCAGCAGAGTTGCCCAAGTGAAAGAGCTGCAGGCCTGAGGAGCAGTAACTGTGAGCTGCGAGTGATGGGTTCGGAGGAGAACTGCTGAAGGACCAGCTAGAGGTGGGGAACCCTGCCAAGCTGCAGGAAGGCTTATGCCTAGGAATGAAGGGAAGAACCAGCCTGGTCAGTGCATGCCAGGCCCAGAAGTAAGCGGGGAGGTCCCCCGGAGCATGGGTGGGATTCTCAGGCAGGTAAGCTGGGCTGTATAACACTCCAGGAAGCCCTCTGTTAGCAAACCCAAGTGGAGGATCCCCTGAGCAGGAGTGTATCCGTGTGGTGAGCCCTCACTTGGGGGACCTGACTTTGAGCTATGGGAGGAGAGTCCTGGCTCTTAGAACTCTGCGGTGGAGACCTAGAGAGTAGGGCCCTGGAACAGCGCAAAGGAACCAGGCTAGAGTAGTTAAGGACTTTTGGGTGGGAAACCTGGGAATGGTGGCACCTTGAATGGAACTGAGGAGCTGCTGCATGGTAACCTGGTTTTTACCTTGGGGGTTTGGGGAAGAAATTGTTTTTACCATGAGGGATCTGCAGGCTGCAGTGTTGCCAGAGACACTATTCCTTTCCATGGACCATAGAAAGAGGAAACTGAGGCAAGGGTGCACTTCAGGCCGCGGCCTGCCACAGGAGGGTGCTCGAGGCGGGGCTCACCCTGTGACAAGATCACTTCTAAATGAACAGTTTGGCAAACTCAACACAAATTCACCAAATGTTTCGGTGTCATCGACTCTAGTTGTGTTGAAGAACTGCACCCAGCTCAGTGTGAAATCACACCTTGAAACCTTATGATGTGATCCTCGTGTGTGTGTGTGTGTGTGTGTGTGCGCACGCACACGTAGGGGCTAGTTTTCCTGTCCAGCTGGGCTGAGATGGCCGCTAACAGGCCTTTGTCAGCACTGCCAACCCCAAGGGATTGAAAATTACAAGACAAGCTCTGCAAAATCATGAGATTGGTTTGATAATCATGAATTAGTTTTTTTCAATAAATGTTCTGTTCTATTCAACTTTCTATCCCACGCTCATTGCGGTGGTATCTGACCCATGGTATCCAGTCATGCATTAAGTGACACGACTGACATCTGTCATGGTCATTCTCTCTCTCGCTTTTTCTCTCCCTGTGGGGAGAACTGTGGGTGTGTTGTGGGGGTTCATTTCTTTCATTTGATCTATGGTATCCACACCATGCTCTCAGCTCACATTACCCAAACAGCTAGACATGCACCTGGCACTTCGAGCAGGAGGTGGAGCGGTGGGAGGTTCTCAGCTTGGGGTTCTGGGTGGGGCTGATCAAAAACTTTCCAAACCAACTTGTTTTGGACAGATGATTGGGTTTTGACAAAATGAAAATTTTCATGGCATGTACCCACTTTCCGCAAAAATTGTTGAGTTTTAGTCAGGAAACTGAAAACCCCAAAACTGAAAATTTTCAATTTTCATCAGTTTCTGTGTTCAAATTTTTGGTTTTTGGAAGTATTCAGCCAAGCATTTTGGGAGGTTGGCAATTTTCAGCCAAAAATTTTTGGGTTTGGGGTTTTCATTTTTTCACAAAGTCAAAATTTTCCATGGAGAGAAATAATATTTTGTCCAAGCAGCTCTGAATTGGGGGTTTGTTTATTCACTTTCTGGGCTTAGAGACTTTAAGAGGGTCACATTTTCAATCTTTTCTTGACAGCCATGAAAGCTGAGAGTCTCACTTAGTCACATGATACCAGCAGCTTGGGCTTTAGGAAAACACCATATATCACAAGCCCTGGAGTTATTTCTATATGTTCTATTAAACTTATGGAGAAGTTCTATGGCCTGTGTTATATAGAAGGTCATAAGAACTTAAGAACAACCATACTGGGTCAGACCAATGGACCATGTAGCTCAGTATCCTGTCTCTTACAGTGGCCAGTGCCAGATGTTTCAGAGGGAATGAATATAACAGGGTAATTAGCAAGTGATCCATCCCCCGTTATCCAGTCCCAGCTTCTGACAGTCACAGGTTTAGGGACACCCAGAACATGGGGTTGCATCCCTGACCATCTTGGCTAATAGCCATTGATGGACCTGTCCTCTAATTCTTTTTTGAACCCACTTACATAGGTGCTGGAACAATTTTTATAGTGGGGGTGCTGAAAGCCATTAAACAAAACTGTAAACCCTATAAATGATGGACACCACTTCAAACCAGGGGGTGCTGCCACACCCCCAACACCCCTAGTTCCAGCACCTATGCCCACTTATATTTTTGGCTTTCACAACATCCTCTGGCAATGAGTTCCACAGGTTGACTGTGGGTTGTGTGAAGAAATACTTCCTTATGTTTGGTCAGACGAGATGATCACAATGCTCCCTTCTGGCCTTGGAATGTATGAATCTGTGATAAAATTGTGAGAGTTGGCAACACAAAAAAAAAATGCTTTGAACCCTGATCTAGCCCCCACCAGTGTTAACAGCAACATTTCCAATGGGCAAAGAATTAAGCCCTTACTCTTCCCAGGGACATGTGCATTTTTTTCACACTCACAGAAGTCACAACAAGTTCAGCTAATGTTACAAGGGAAAATTTCACCCCCAGGAGAATTTGTTTCAGGGAATTATGTGGAAAATGACAAGGGAAGCTAGAATTCTACCTCACCGCTAGAAGTTCCTTCTGGTGACCTCCAAAATAGGGAGCTACTTACTGTACCTGCTCACACAACAGCTCTGGGCTTTATTCCCTCTGGAAATCTCACCAAAGTGGTTTTAATTTGTAGTCAAATATTTGCAGCTCCTCTTTAGAATAAACCCCAGCGTCGTTCTAAAGTCAGTACTAGGTACCAGTGATTTTGAGGGTTGTATTGATTCTTTCAGGACTGATCGTGCTATAATAGATCAGAGTCAAAGGGGAAAGGTGTGTGTATTCATTGTTGACCGGAGGCCTGCCTTATTACACTCCTGGTGGCAAGATGTTTGGTGCTGACCCTGAGACAATAGTTAAACAGGAGCAAATCATCCAGTGTTTATCAGCCGAGTTTAGACAAGAGGAAAATATTACAGTGAAAATGTTCCAGTATCCAACCCTGCCAAAAATAAACTGAGCGCAGTGAAATTAACAACTCCAGTCTGGCTGAGCTAATTCTTTTGGAGATTACCATTATTATTCTGTTTTCATATTGCAATAAATAATGTAATTACTAACGGATGATTTATAGAGTGCTGATTAGCAGAGACTCCCTGCCTTGCTGGCAGAGAAATGATCAGCTTTGACATACATGAAAAGGCAGCGATGGATTGTGCATCGGCTCCAAAGCTGAGGAGTGCAATGCTCATCTGGAAAATGTACGTGGACAGCGCGATCTGCATTTGAGGAGTCTGCGGTGATAGGACAAGGCCAGGGACTCAGAAACTCTGGGTTCAATTAGCAACTCTGCCACTGATGTCCTGTGTGACCTTGGCCAGTAATTGCATCTCTCTGGGCCTCAGGCCCTACCTGTAAAATGGGAATAATAATTTCCTTTCCTTTGTCTCTGACTTTGTGGTTGTACTGCACCTCGCACAATGAGGGACCCATTTCAGGTAGGGGCACCAGGTGCTACTGAAATACAAATCATTCAAGGTACTAGCCTACAGTCACTGAATGAGCTTCTGCTTTAGCATCCGTCATGGATATATTAGGCAGGTTTTCCAAAGAAGGGACATTTAGAAGAATTAAAAATTCACACGACCCGTGGTGAATTTGAAATAATAAAAAGATGGAGACTGATTTCAGTTCCATTTAATGAGGGATAATTAAACCAGCCATCACAAAGCCACATTGATTGGAGAATTTCCAGATAATGTACTATTTGAGCTTAATTGATGTCTTAATTCCGAGAGCTATCATTATTAATACCGTTCTGATCCAAATTCCTCTTGAGCCCGTGATTTCAGCAAATGTCACATAGGCACAAATACTGGCATGAGATTCAGGAGCTTGTGAAGCTAGGTGAACAGTGCCCCTCACAGGGTCCGGAGAGAATTTGCCCAAGGTCACACAGCCTGCAGTAGAGCCAGGAATTGAACCCACATTTCTTTAGTCCCAGTCTCATGCCCTAGTCCCAAAACAAATCCTTCCTTGGAAGAATGCGCCTCACACCTCTGCTCAGAAATCCCTCCCCAGGGAGACAGCAGAATTTCTCCTGGATAGCAGCAGGCTCCTTTGAAGACTGTGCTTGGGAGACCCAGTCAGGGGATCTGTCTGGGGAGGGCTCTGTGCATGTGTCAGTGGTGGGGTGACCAGATGTCCCGATTTTATAGGGACAGTCCCGATATTTGGGGCTTTTTTTTATATGGGCTCCTATTATCCCCCACCCTGTCCCGATTTTTCACACTTGCTATCTGCTCACCCTAGTCAGTGGGGATGGCTGGGAATGACTCCTTTCACTCTGCACTGGAGACACAGCACTGGGTTTGAAGCCTGTTTCAAAGCCTAATTCACAGATGCTCCCCTCTAAGCTCAATGCATCTTGGCCAGCGACGTGGAGAGGGCCAAGCCGTGTTGCAAGCTGTCTCCCAAGGCCTGCTGGAGCACGGGGGACCCACGCTGGAGGTGCTGGCAGCATGTTCCAGATACACACAGATTCCCTCGTTGGAATTCAAAATGCAGCAGCTGCCACAACAATTAAAAATGCAAACAAGGAAGTCAGCATCCAGAGCAGAAGCCAGTATTTATAGCTTCACGCGTAAACGAAATACAATGGAGCCATTTGGTGCTCAAACAGGCTTAGTGAGAGTTCTTTGCTGTCATGGGTTGCCTGGCGCAGACTGCAGATCACAGCCCTGCCTCAGGCCTCCTGGCAATGCTCTGCTACAAGGGCCCCTCCTGCCCTAGCTTTGGGCGCCCTCTGCCGGTGGAACTGGCGCCATTGCCCAGCACAAGGAGGGGAGGGTTTTGGAGAGCTACACACCCTGCATGGCAGTGCACAGGGGGCAGGGGAGGGCTGGGCACAGGACCCTCTGCTCCACAGCAGGGTGAGAAAGGGCACGGGGGGCTACTTTGGCCAGTAGGAGCAATGGCCTCAGCAGAGGGCTGCTCAGTGACCCTGGAACCGTAACCCACGCTGTGGGCGGCTCTGTCGCCCTGGGACAGTCCACACTACAGGCTCAGGGTCATGGCCCCCAAGTGGCTGGGTACCTAAGGCACTGATCAGTGGGTGTTAGGTCAGCCTGTGAACCCAGCCCACCGAGCCCATGGGTGTGCTACAGCACAAAGCTTCGCTCTTTCGCTCAAGCTGTACCAGCAACTTGTACTTTCAGCTTCGGTGGACCCCGGTTCAGTCCCTGGTGTTGGGCAAGATGGCAGCTGTCACCCATCCACAGACTGCAGGGGCAAATCTCCCCCATTTGCCCCTCCCGTATGTCCACTCATCTGGCTATTCAGGCTGAGAGTGTAGCCTGTAGTCAAATGGGTACGTTTCACCATGCCACCCTGCCACGATACTGAATTCCCAACAGACCCACTCTCCCCTTCCCCTGGGAGTAGTGGCAGGGAGCTCTTCGCCCCGGGGAAGGCTGTCTGGAAGGGTCATAGCTTTCTTCTTCCCAGAAGAGGCTGCAGCAGCAGCAGCCAAGCTCCTCTCCCCTCCCTATGTGGACCAGCTTTAGCAAGGCCCGGTGTCAGCGACCGTGTCCCAGAACACGCTGTGCTCTCCCAGAATAGGCTGAGAGGGGGGAACATGTGAGATTTGACCCAGTGTGTGAGCAGGCATGGCAGGACTGCCAGAGGCATGACTGCCACACAAGAAGACACATGACCCTTGTCACGTCTGGAGGAGTCGGCTGGAACACACTAAAGCAATCAGGGATGTCCAGTCCGCTTGACAACAGGCCAAGTTCCACTGGAAGAGAACTCGCTGTTCAGGTGCAGCCTATAGGGTTAGGTAGGTGAGGCACCAGTATCAGGTAAGGCAGTAACGCAATGACTCAAGGCCTGTATGACAATAGTTTAGCTAAACTAATCAAGGCCTAAGGTTCAAAGAGCCTTAGCATAAGCAGCGCACCAGGAGTAACCCTAGATCAGAAGCTGTCACAGAATAGAGGCTGTAATAAACAAGTTTGACTAAACTGTTGGCAGGTAGCCACACGATGCCCGTTGATACCAGCTTTAGCTACTTTAAGTTAGGAACATCAGCAGATGTCCGACAACAAGAATGCCATAGTAACTAATTGACGTGTACGTTAACAAGCTTGAGACCTCTTAACCTGTGGGAGAAGGGTACCCCAACATGAGTTGGGTGAGGAAATACAGATAAGGAAAAGGGGCTGAACCCCCTACTGAAGATGCATTAGGCCTCGAGGGTGTCAGTGTAACACATTATAAAAGCTGAATCCCAGCCGGGGTGCCTTGGGAAAGCCCAGGATGACGAGCACTGCTGAGGATGATGATGAAGGTGAGGATGATGACTAATACTTGGGGGTTTTGGCAAGGGATGGTGTGAGTATACGCATGCTCAGACATCCATTTTCTAGGATCTCTACCTTCCTGGCTGGGTTGGAGTGTTTGTGACTTTGATAATTGTGCTAATAAAAATATTCCAAGGGCAAAACGCCTTTCCTAAGTGTGAACGCCTCACTCCTGCACACCTGAGTCACTGTAATAACTCCAGTACGTCTGGGTCGGGTCACGAGGCAGAACACTGCCAAACCACAGGATGTTAAACTGGGGATTGTATTTAACACATAATCAATACATCACGCCACCAGGGGCCCCACTGTGGGGAGAGGGTGGTGCTGACACAAACCGCACCAATCCCAGCGATTAGGCCTGACTGTTACAAGCACTTCCCTGGCTCACTTGCCCCAGTCTCATACTCTGTTGCTAGGAGCATTCCAGATGTGTGCAGCTGTCTGATGCACACCAGGCGGCAGGGTTGTGTGACTCATCATGAGTTGGGCACCCCCAAAAATCATGAGACCACCTTAAAAATCCTGAGATTTCCAAAGTCGGGTATTTGGGGCTCTGTTCATTGGCACCACTAGAGGTCACAGCTCCCAGCTTTTCTCCACAATCATGAGGGCTAGAAAATGGCTTGTTTTGAAATGAAATGGGAGATACTGGTGCAACATTGCCAGCTCCCGTGATTTCTTTGCTGGTCTCAGGATTTCAACTGGGGCTGGAGCCCATTTGGCAACGATGGTCACAAATTTCAGCTCTGCCTGGGGAAACCCACTCCCCCTCTGGTTGGCTGCCTTCCTCACTACCCTGCCTCCTGGGGTATAGCAGCCAATCAGAGCTGCTGCAAGAGGCAGGCATCGAACTCCACCCTCCCTTCAGGGTTCCCACACCCCATTCTCACAGGAGCAGAAAATGCCCAGCAGGTCAAGGTGGCTCTGCTCCCCCCCTCCAGTGAGCAGGAATGGCTCCTCAGCTCCTCCCTCTCCCTCCCTGCAGCCCCCAGCCTGGGAAGGGGTGGGGGCGGGGTGGAGAACCCTTGGAGCTTCAGGAGGAGCAGAGGTGAAGCAGGGGGAGGGGAGAACTGATGGATTTGGGGGCAGAATTATTTGCTGAGCATGGGAAGATGTAGGGGTGAGAGCTCCTGCAGCAGGGGCCAAAATCCCCTTACCCAGTAAATTTGGAAAGTGCCCAACATGAATAGGCAGTTCACACCATATATGGGCAACCTGTGGAACTCATTGCCAGGGGATGTTGTGAAGGCCAAAAGTATAATTGGTCTCAGAAAAAGAATTAGATAAGTGCCTGGAGGATAGGTCCAGCAATGGCTATTAGCCAAGATGGGCAGGGACACAACCCCATGCTCTGGGTGTTCCTAAACCTCCGACTGCCAGAAGCTGGGATTGGACGACAGGGGATGGATCACTTGATGATTACCCCGGTCTGTTCATTCCCTCTGAAGCACCTGGCTTTGGCGACTGTCGGAAGACAGGTTACTGGGCTAGATGGACCATTGGTCTGACCCACTATGGCCATTTTTATGTTCTCACGATCTTACTTGTTACACACACAAGGGGGAGATTATAAGCAAAGCGGGGAGGGGGGAGGTTGGTCTGTCTTTTGACTTTTGACCTTCTTTTAAATCTCAGGTTTTGGGGGCCAATCTCCTGATGTTTTGGGGTCTGGCTCATGATAGTTGCCCTTCTGGGGCTGGCGATGCTCCTGGTGTATTCACAGGCTCTAGGGCCTTAGAAAGCCAGCAAAGTTCACGAGACTCCCACTAGAACGGCAAGAGTTTGCAATGCTGGAATCTTTGCCCCTTTTCTCTCCTGCCGCACATGAGCCCAAACCTTGTTCAAAAGCAGGTTTGCAGGGCCTCACGTTAGAACCGGCTCTGCAGCATCTCTCTCTGTGCTGAGGGCTGGCCCCGCACATCCTCGCAGCCATGGGAACATCCTGCTACACCAGCCCAGTTAACTTTCTGTGGCTCACTTCCAGGCGTCACAGATCTTCCACTCCAGCGAGTCTTGTGCTGACATCCCTGAGACGGCACTCTGCAAATTGCCAGCTAGCCAGGAATATTTGGACATGTTTTCTCAAAGGGAGCCACTCCACTTCTCCCACTGCTGCTCTAGCACCAGTGCAGCCTGGGAGATGGGAGTGCTCGTGTGGACAGGATGCAGCCACCATGGCTAGGATACAGGCTGGGTTAGCCAATGCAGGGGCACAGACACTGGAGGTTGCCTGAGCATTTATGACAGCATCCATCCATGCTAGGCTTGAGAGTGTGGCTATAGCAGGCAGCGGCTGTGTGTGCTGCCCTCTACTGGACTACAAGGGGAAAACATTATCGCATTACTAACCAATTCTAACATGGAAGGCAAAAGGCCATTATCTCTCCCTGTTAATACCCTCTAATCCCTCGTGAACATGTCCCTGAATGGGTTTACGTGTCAGAGAGAAAGTTTTATGGATTCTCCAAACCCTAGAAAATCATTTTAAAAGGTCATTGTGTGCTCTCTTAAAAAAGTACATAGAAGCAATGCATAAAATGGGGCCCTAACTGCTTTCTGAACAAGGCCTTTTGGTCTGATCTCATAAAATGCTGTATAATTAGATATTAAATCCCTAGTAAAGCTAAATGAGTGGATGGTGGCTCAAGTTATCACAGGGAGTATCAAAGATGATTAGCTACTGATCATGAATTCTTACCAGCTAGAGAGAGGTAATTTGTCCCACGAACCCTGTCTTTGGAATACACGTGCTATGCATGCTGTTCCCATTTATCCATATCTGGCTCCCGATTCCCCACTGAAATGAAGTTTCGAGCAGAGAGAACTGCATGCACTGGAGCCTTTCTGCTTTATAAAAGCAGGGCCAGACTCTGCTCTCATTTACGTCTCTGCAGTTCCTTTGAGATCAGTGGGGTTGTCAGAATGGAATTGAACCCCTGGGGCAGGGGTTCCTTTGGCAAAGCTCTGCAACTATTACATGTCCCCCATCACACTGGGATAACTGAGGTTGCACTGTAGAAATAGCAGCAATATCTGGCTTTTACAAAGCACTTCAAAAAAGCCGGTCGGGATCATTACATCCATTTTACAGGTGGGGAAACTGAGGCATGGACAGGGGAACGGATTTGCCCAAGGCCATGCCTCAGGCCAGTAGCAGAGTCAAGAATCAAATACAGCGCTCTCCACTAGTCCACGCTGCCTCTCTGTAAATACAGCTATCCAGCCAATGGGCCAGATTCTATCTTGAGTTTAATCCATGCAACGCCATTGGCTTCAGTAGGTCATACAGGTGTGACTGGGAATGGAATACTGTATTTTTGCCTTGGCTTTGACAGGGTAGGGAAGGATCCTGAACTGGATTAGTGGGAGGGTCTTGATGGGACTCAGAGACTCACAGATGACAGAGGTGGGAAAGATCTGCCATTTCTCTATGATGGCAGCAAAGACGTATTTTAATTAGAGAAACAAATGTAAAAAACAAGAAAGAGGGACAAACGTCCAGAGTGTCACATCCCATCACAGCACATCGTGCTGACCTGCTACAGCACTTTCTAGTGTGTTAGTCCAGACTGATTTCTCTGGGAAGGGTGTGAAGCACACCCATCTGTCTGCCCCCTCAATCATATGAGCCCAGCAGGGGCAGAGGCCCCCTCACTTCCAGCAACCCCACTAGGAGGTGATGGATGTTCAGCAAATCCTTGCAGGATTGAGTCCCCCAGCTCGGTCAGCCCAAAGTGTGCTTTTCAACTATAGCTGGGCAGGACCCAGAATGTCTGTTCTGCCAGAAATTCCAACACTGGGGGTGGGGAGGAATTGTTCTGAATTGGAACAAAAAGAGCAAATTTAGAATTTCCTGCCAAATGAAATTTTTTGGGGGGAAAAATAATTTCAGGTCAATTGAGACTTGTTTCAATAAAATTAAACATTTATCAACATTATCAAAAAGCTTTGCACTTTCCTTCCAAGCAAAAATTTGCTGAAATTGACGTGTTTTCCGTGGAAAATTGTGGGTTCGATGAAACGGCCTTTACGGACGGAAGAACATTCAGTTGGAAAATTTCTGCCCTGCTCTGCAGCCTACCTCCCCGCTTGCAGTCTCCTAAGCAGATCAAGAAATTGAAATGAAGCCAGCTCTTGTTTCATTCTGTATCAGTCTCTTCTGTTCACAAATGTTCCGCGCCACAGATTGATGATGGAAGGGAGTCGTCTTCCCTTCAGAGAGAAGTTACATGCTCACTGCTCGCCCTTCTCTCATTGTTGCCTTTCCTGACACAGCTAATTTCCCAGAGGAGATGGATTGGTTCTCCTATAACCACTCCGCTTTTAATAGGTGCTATTTATCAGCCAGGCGGTGAGTCAAATGGATGCTGTGTGTGTGCATGTACAATATAAATGTATCCTCAGCGGTGACCAATAAAGATCAGGGACATAGAAGTCAGTCTAAAAGAATATTAATACATAAAATATTTACATAAATATTTTCCTTGCTGCTCAGTTTAGCACCAGCCCTTTCCGCCGCCTCACACTGAAGCCGTATTTATACACAACCGTTGTTCTGCTTTAATTATACCAGTGTAGCTACAGCTATAGAACCCCGCCCAGCCAGCCTGGATGTAGTTATACTGGGAGAAAGGGGCTTACACTGGAATAGCTGTTCCTGTGCAGGAAGGGGAATAAGCTGTACTGGCATAAGGCACCGGGATAACTGTGTCCACATTAGGGGCTGTACTACTATAACTGTTTTAGTAAGACAATGCTCCTCCTAATCAATATATATTGGTACAAAAACTGTGTGTCGAGCAGATCTTAGAGGAAAAAGAATGTGTTTGGAACCTGCCTAAATGGCAGTGCACGGCTTGCAGGAGAGTTCCCCTCCAGAGAGTGTGTGATTACTGCCAAGGGAGGGTTGGGAATTCTCTGGGTTCTATTCCCGACCCAGGTCAGAGCCTGGGTCAGGAACAGAACCCAGAGAATTCCCAACCAGCTTTTTTGAAGTGCTCTGGGAGACACCTGCATGTTGGCAGCATTAAGGAGTGGGGGGGATTTCAAGTGAATTTTCAGACTTTCAAATGATTTCTTTTGTAACTACAATCTTCTCTGTATTCTTCAACGCAATCAGTTCACACCCCTTGCGGCATCTTTACTAAGAACTGTATTTTACTGACCACACTCCAGGCGAGTTTTTCCCATGTCTGCCCTAAGATCAAGCAGCTGGTGTGTGTGCTGGAGTCAGTGCTGGCTTTGTGCTGTGATGGTCAGAATGCACAGTATTCTTGGCCCAGTGGCAAGCCCGTGTGAATACTAATACAATACTTAATGGGAACAGCTCCAGACCAGCTCACTGCAGTAGTACATTGTGTTAAGGAACTGAGCCAGGGGTGGGTGAAAGAATGGACAAAAACTGCTCTCTAGGCTCTAGCAGTTGAGGAATTATTGTGGAGAACTATTGGTTACAGCCGGTTATTAATAAAGCTGTGAGTGCATTGTTCATCTTTGGATCTGCCCAGAAATCTGGCACGGGTGTTAGGGCCCATGGACTATCCAGGTTGGAAGTGATTCCCCAAAAAGGGCTATTTCTTGGCTGATGATACTTTTCACAGCAATGAAATCTTTCCGGCCAGCTTCCTGACCAGAGCTGAGCTCCCAAGCCAGCCTCTCGAGAGCAGCTCTACAGTGCGAGCCGTGCTGTGGTAACCACGCACCGAGCACGCAGTGAACGCTGAGCGTGTAAAGACGGGCACTGCCTTCTCTTGGCACGGCTTCACTTCTAGAACAGTTAACACAACAAGCTGCAGAGACCTCTTTGCATCTTTTTTTACTTGTCGTAGGCCTCCCCCCTTGCTCAATGAGACACCGGGCTATACAATTACCACCCGTGTCCTGGGTGCTCTCTGCATTGCTTCCAACCTCAGGGGTAGCGTGGGTGGCCAGCAGCCACGGTGTGTCCTGCTGCTCCGGGTGTGTGCCGAATACACTGCTTAGTCACAGCAGAAAAAAGTCTATATTATTAATGGTGTTTATTACGGCAGTGCCTAGGGATCAGCCAAGACTGGGGCCCCGTTGTGCTAGGCATTGCAGGCCCTGGCCTAGCTCTGGTGAGAGTGAACACACTTCAGAACAACGCTGGAGTTACACAGGGTGATTATCATTTGATTGGCAGCCCAGAGTGGGAGGATTAGCAGAGCGACAGGTTAGCTGCTGCTGCTGAGTTGTTGTGACTTGAGCTGTTGCATCCCCACTGCATTACTAGCTTGAACATCAGCATCACTGGAGCTCCCCACACCCTCTCCTGGACCCCAACAGGCCAGCTAGCTCCTGCTTAAAGAACCCACGTCACTCGAGCTACAGATTTTTGTGTGTGGGCAGGAGCTGAGTTCAGGGTAACACTCGAGTTATAACTCGAGCTAACTGTGCTGTGAAGACGCACCCATAGTGGGGTCCAAAATAACCATGTTTATTAACTATACACAAACATGCCTAGTCTAGCCATGCACACGGCTGTCTGACTGGTGTCTGGTGGCTTCTACTACATAGAACACAGTGAGTGCCACTAAAGGGTTCACAGACTATTTAAAGGCATACTGTCAAAATGTTTCAGTTTTCATGCATTTGGTTTTTTTTGACATAATATCAAAATTTTCCACCTAAAGTAGACACTTTTCTTAAAAAAAAAATCAGTTGAATTGAACACTCAATTTTCCATTGAAAAACAGTTTCAGTGGAAAATTTTCAACCAGCCCTATTTAGGAGGGTGACATTTATGTTGCCATATGTTTATTGTCACTTGCTGAACTTCTCCTTAAGTCAGGATAGATCAAGACTCTTCCATTATGCAAAGGATTAAAACTCATTCCATATTTGGGGTCAGGCAGAGCTGGGAACATTATCCTTTGCAAACAGAGCTGGCTGAATTTATTTTCTCTTTGTGAGTCGTCAGCTGATGTCGATGGCTGTGAATCCTAACTAGGTTCTTATACTAGACCCATTAATGAGGGGTAACAAAGCTGAGAGACTGAATTTGGTCTAGAGGCCCAGGCAGTAGCTTGTATGACAGGAAACCTAGATTTGTCGCCCAGCTCTGATATTGGCCTACTGGGTGACTTCTGGCCAGTCATCTTGTATCTCAGTTTCCCCATCTGTAAAATGGGCATAATGATACTGCTCTTCTTGGTAAAGGGCTTTGAGATCTATGGATGGAAAGTGCTCCATAGGCGCTTGCTGGGTAACATAGCTGTAGTTAATAAGTATTTGCTGAATATTATCTGTGAAGAATTTTCAGCCTCCTGCTTGTCCACTAACTGTTCCCTTTAACGATGAGATCCTCTCTATTTGCAGTGTCATGTGGTATTGTTTCTGCTCCATGACTGGATGACCAAAACTTCTAAAATAGGAGAGTGATGAATAATACATCTCCAGTGAGAGTATTTGAACAAGCAAACACTTGTGAAACTTTCACGCTTTGGGAACATTTCCATGAGCAGCCAGCAGCTGTCTGGCTGCTTGAGAATAATACAGACAACAAAAAACAAGCAATAAGGGACCAAACACCATGCTTTTATTTGCATATGTATTCCTGAATCCATTTTTGTTTAATACTCAGCTGGCCCAAGATGCAATCAAATATTGCTTAGCCTTAGTTTCTGTCTGTGAATTATTCATGGACAGCCACAGTTTGTTGTTCTTAACAGTTGGTGCAGAATGTTAATCTATGGTTTATTTCTGAACCAGTCCCTGTGCAAATTCACTATTGGCTATTTGTGTTGTGGGACTGGTCAAAACAATCAACTAAGTCACAGCATAGTGTTTCTGTTCCTTGAGTGGACTGTCTTTTTATTCTGTGTTTGTGCAGCGACTGGCACACTGGGGCCCTGGTCCATGATCTGGGCTCTTAGCCACTACTGTAATACAATTGATAATAACACAATGATCATAGTACGTGCTATAAATGGGAGGAGACCCTTTTCTGCCTGTAAACTACATGCAGACGTGTACCGCTTCAAATCTATTGTGCAAACAACAAAGCTTTTCAAAATGGTCATGGGGGGATCAGGAGGTGCAAACACCCTGGTGAGTGTCGGTCCATGTTGGTGCTGATCAGGCGCTTGCTTTTCTAAACAAGCTTGCAAATAAAAACACACTGGTCCAAATGTTTGTGAATAAAGGGGCTGCAGCTCCCAACACTGAGGTGGGGCTTATTCACAAGACTGCACGCCTGTGTCTTTGCTCCAGAGACTATACCGGCACAGCTACGTTGGCGTAGCTACGCCTCCATAACCCCATATGGCAAACGCAGCCTACACCATTGGAAGGGGTTTTTCCATCAGTGTAGGAACACCAACTCCCTGAACGAAGGCAGCTACTTCTGTGCAAACATTCTTCTGTGGACATAGCTGCATCTGCCCGGGGGCGAGGTCAGCATTGCTCTGTCAATCAGGGCTGTGTTTCGTCACCTCCCTGACTGATGTAGTTTTGTCAACCTAAATTTTAATGTAGACCAGTCCTGTGACTATTTTTTTTTACTGTGCTCTCCCAGCTCTAGGCAAAAAAATTTCTCCAGGGCAGATTGGCTGCAGGGACCATCAAGGGATCCCACGCACAGATTATCCTTCAGGCTTAGATCAGGGTACTCGATCCTGTGAGTCTCTACCTAATTTAGGCTAATCCATGAGCGTACAGCTCATAGGAATTCCAGTTGATACCAGGAATCAACAGACTTCATTCCTGCCTTCAGCCGGCCTCTGCACCAGATCCTTTCCCTCCATTCTCTCTGCAACCAGTGAGCACACAACTGGCAGCAGGCTGCACTGAAATCAACCATCCCACACCATCGTCTGCCTGGAGGAGGAAAGAATAAATCATCTTGTGCCTGTGTCTGAGGGATTTTGATCATCTTTTCTTCAGTTGGCAGGTTCTGTCCTGTGGATGGATTCAAACAGACCTCCTTCTGCCCAGTCACCACGCGCATGCATTCCGAGTTCTGCCACTGACGAGCCGATGACAAATTCCAGCATCCTGAGGATGCCGTTGGGCCCCACATAAGTTCCATAAAGTGAATTGGCATGGGAGAGAGCCATTGCCCAGCGGGCATGACACGCCAGCTATGGGGAGGTACCTAATGCATTTGTGAGTGGAGAGGCTGACAGTCTAGGCTCCATTACAAGCAATGAGTGAAAGAAAGAGTCTAGCAGTCTGTGTGCATCTGCCTGCCCTCGCTGCTCTGAAGCATGGTCCCTCCATGCACCGTGGAAAGGGTCACAACTTGCTCTTTGGGCTTAATTGACAATGGGGCAACACAGTCCAGTGCAAACTTTCTCCCCAGGCTGGGCTGCTCCTCAAGTTCCAAGCTCAGCCCACTCCCCAGGTCCTCTCTCCCTCAGACCCAAGAGTCCACTGTCACAACAGCCTTACTTCCTCTCTTTTAATTCCCTACCACTGGGGGCCCGCTATGGCTGTCAGACATTGCAGAGTGGTTGGGTCCCTTTCTCCATGGCAGATCATTAAGCCCTTCCTGCCCTGGCTCATACCTCTCCCCTACCCCCATTGCACGGACAAGCTGGTGCCAGAGGACAAGCAAATGTCAGTTTGATATAGCGAGTTGCTTCTGAGCATGAGGCAGTGTCTGAAATAGTTTTGAAGGGAAAAAATAAACCCATCTCTAGGGATTACAACAAATTGCTGTCTACTTCCCAAAGGCTGCTATGAAACACTTGAAAAAGTGACCTCATTAATTAATGAAATGGGTTAACACTCTCTCTGCATACTTTAGTTAATTGCTGTTCTATCATTCTTGGAGAATTCTTAAAGCCGCCTTGATTATTCAGGGCTTTGTGAAATCAAGAAAGTAATAAACCATGTATGCTTAAAAAAGTGATTAAAAAGATAAATACACAGGACACGAGTCCTTCTGCAGCCTGCTTAGCAGCTGAGAGCAAGCCCTGGGTAAATACGCTGTAATGGCCTTCTCTAATTGAAATGGGTAATTGTCTCATAATTTTATTTTAATCGCTAAACCAGGTACAAAGTATTTCCAAACAGAAATCATCTTGAATCGCAGTAACATGCTCCAAGTTGTCACGGGATTCTTGGTGTCTCTCCCTTGGAATGACAGTAACTTCTGTAGGGGCTATGGGGGGGCCTGGATGAGGTGGGGGATAGACATTCCCCCTGATCTCCCTGATGCTCAGGGTGGAGTGGGGATGGTTGTAGGGAGCACAGATTGAGGATGCAGAAGGAAGCAGTGGAAAATTTGGGGGCAGATAATGCCCCTATGCTCGGTGGTGGGAGGCATACTTAACAGAAGTTCCCTGTTGCAGGAGCTCATGAGCTTCTTAACTGGGGTTCCCCTCTGGCAAAAGAGCAAAATTTCCAGCACCATCTAGTATCAGCTCTGTCTCCATATTGATTGTGTTCTTCTGCAACACTGGGACAGAGCTGTCCCTGGAGGGGCCAGAGCAGAACTGCCACCTGAACCCACTCCTCTTCCTTCAAGACCTACCTCTGCCTTTGGCTCTTCTCATCTCTCCAGCCTCCCGCTCTCCCTCTGTCTTCCAGGCCCGTGTCTCTCTGTGAGAGCAATGGTATTTCACCTCTCTGCTTTGCTCATCACACATTGCTGTATCATCTGCAATAAACAGTGAGTCTGGAAAACCTTCTGTTGTATTCAATGCTCAAAACCTTCCACCGCCTTAACTTTCATGCTCTAAACCTCCTGCTGTACTTTTTTGCAACTTGAAAAGTCAAAAAAAAATCATTTGGGATTGAAGAAAAGGTTTCATTCAACGTAAAATTATTTTGAGTTTGAGAATTTTTATAATATTTTAAAATACAATGAAAGGAAATTTCTAGACAAAAATGTCATTTCGAATTGAAAACTTGAAGCAGCTTGTTTTGAAAATGTCCAAGTGAAATGTTTTGATTTTTTTTTTTTTTAAGGTTTATTTTCCTGGCTGAAAAAAATTGGCAAAATTGACACAAATTTGCAAAGTTTTTGGGTGCTGCTGAATCTGCATTTTTGGCTTGAAAACAGTTTCAGCTGAAAAGTTTTGCCCTGCTGTATCAGTGCAACTGGGGTACAGGGAAATTGGAAGTGTTTAAATTGAGATTGGATGTTTTTTCTAAAGGCTCTGCTCTAGTGCAAACAGGGACTGTTTCAGGGAAGTTCTATGGCCTGTTTTATACAGGTCACACTAGATGAGCACAGTGGTCTTGTCTGGCCTTAGTATCTAGGAAAGCATTATAAGCTGGTCTCTTTGGTTCATTCCATTCCCCTTGTGCTGCAGGCCCTGCAAACCTCCCCTGAACAGGAGAGTTCCCAGCAGACAGAGCCAGTGGAGAGGTGTGGAGGGAAGTCAGCAGAGCACCAAGCACTTTGGCAGTCCCCAGCTGACTTATGGTCCCTAGAGGGTCATAGCCAGATGGCACAGTTTAGAGCAGTCCCCAGGCTGCTAAACAGCTCCAGGGCCAGGCAGAAAATCCAGGAGGCACAACAGCCTCCGCCCCCAGCTGTGTCCTGTGTAACCTGAACATAGCAGAGAATCTGACCTTTAATGTAAAAGTCACACTTAGGGTCTGTCTGCACTGCACCGAGATGTGACTGCAGCAGGGGCAGACCTACACGAGCCAGCTTTGATCTAGTTAGCTCGAATAGCAATAGCAGTGAAGCCGCAGCGCAGCAGCATGGAGCTAGCACAGGCTGGGCTGTACAGGCCCACCCAGGACTCTAGGTATGTGCTCAGGTAGCCTGTGCTGCCACTGCTTCACTGCTATTGCAATTCCAGCTGTCTAGATCAAAGCTAGCTCAGGGAGGTCTGCCCATGCTGCAGGCATAGCTCTGGTACCAGTGTAGACATTCCCGTAGAGACAAACAGCTGCGGCAACTTAACTCAAGCCGTCCCACAACAGCCAGGCAGCAGCAGATGGGCTCCTAGGGAGATCAGGAGGCCTTCCATGGCCATCCCTAGGAAAGCAAACCACTAGGAGGTGCTCCTGAGCTAAGAGAGCTGAAGGATGTGGTAGCCACAATCCCTAACCAAGCGCTTGTCCTGGCTGCTCTCCACTTTCCTGTGCAGTGGGTTGGGCCTTACTGGTTGCCCCATTGCCCTCTGGGTGACGGGGACTCTGGAAATCCTCCAGTCCCATCACATGCCAATGCAGCCGTGGATCTTGTGTGCCGACCATGCACCGTACCTGCCTCAGACGTCACTGAAACCGGTCACATTCTTTTCCATCCAAAAAATGTCTAAGAAAACAATGTTCATTATGTTCATTATTTTTCACAGATTTTTGTTTCCTCTACATGAATTTTTCATTTCAGTTCATTTGGACACAAAAACAAACGTCTCTGTTTGATTTGATTCTAATCAAAATGAAACCTTTGAGTTTTTTCTCTCTTCCCCCTGCCCTTTTGCTCCTCTGGTAAAGGGATGGAGGGGGGAGAAAAAAGGGCAAGAAAGGGGGGAAATAAACTCCAAATGAAAGCCAAGCGTTTGTGATTCAAATAAAAGTGAAACAAAAATTATCCTTCATTGGAAAATCCCAAACTGTTCAACCAGAAGAAGGATGGCCTCATGGTTAGGGTACAGCCCACAACTCCTGCTCCACTCAGCACTGCAGCGCCTAAGTGACTTAGGAGCCTTAGGGCATGTCTACACTGAACACTAAGCCTGGGCTCTGACTCAGGTTCAGCCCTAAGCCTCCCTTCCATCCACACACAAATCAGTGACTTGGGTCAGCAAGCCCTCAGGACCTGCGACCTAGTACTCTGCTAGGGGGGTGGGTCAGAGCCCCAGTCCCGCTGTGATTCAGATCCAAGCTCTGTCATAGTGCAGTGTGCGCCCAGGTCAAGCTGCAGATCCAAGTCAGGAGGTCTGCAGGGTGCAGTATAGATGTGTTAGCACGGCTGTGAGACCCGGGTCCAACAACCATAAGCTCAGATTTACAATGCAGTGTGGATCTTCAAGTAGGGGCTTGGAAACACTGAGGGGTCCCTCAGACCAGGTTCACAGTGCAGTGTACACACACCTTTGGTCTCATTTTCAAAAGTGACAAGCATGTAGGCCTAAAACACTTAGGGACAAATTTAGACACCTAACTCCCATTGATTTCACTGGGAAATGTCGGTCTCAGTACTGTAGTTCTTCCCCCATGCGCAGAACAGGGGTACCCTCCCAGGGGTGTTGTGAGGATTGGGACAGCAACGAGTGAGAGGTGCTCAGATGCTACGGGAACAGAGGTGACGTGAGCACCTAAAACAGAACAATGCACATCTCTGTATTATACGAAAAGACGTGTTCTGTAAAAAGCAAACAAACAAAACCACTCTTTTGCAACGAAAATATCTCACCCAGCTCGAGTCACTGCCGGTCGAGATGGTGTCAAACTGGGGCAATGGGAATTGCCTGAAAAATTCTCTTCCTACAGGGTCTGCCACTCGCTTTCTAGCCATACAAGATTCCGATAAGCACACGGGGCCAAATTCCACCCTAGTTAATGGTGTTACGCCAGGGATGACGTGGCTGTGGCAGCTGGCCTGAGCCGTGACATTTGACTGCTGCTAGCTGTAGTGCTTGTGGACAATCCATTCCGTGATCCATGCCAGTCTTTTAGAGTACTGAGTATAACAGCCGGGTCATGCTAATCCATCCCAGGTTTAGTTTTGACTGGCAAGAGTGCAGTTAGCTACACAAGGGGAAATTGCAGGACATGTTCTGTGCGCTGCAGCAGTTAACCAGGGGGTTGTGGAATGGTCCTTTAAAGCTATATACTGCCTCTGTGTGGTTCATTCCAGAAGCTCCTAATCAGTTAGGACACAACACTGGGGGTGAGGATCAACAAGAACCAGAAAACAAAACAAACAACAAAAGCAAAAACAAGTACGAGCGCTTTCAAGCTGTTGAATTTTTAGATTGTGAAACCCTGCCCATAGAAACAATGGTCTTCCTGCCATGCTGTAATCAGCATGTTGCAGCGATTGTGCCTTGATCTAGGAAGAAGTGGGGTGGCAGCCATTCTGAGTGTGGCATATCCTCCGGACTGCATCAGAAAGCCTGAACGTGTCTGTCTTAAGTTAAAAAAGAAAAAAACATATACAAACTCAACAGTGTAGACAGAACATTGCTAACCACGGTCTGTGACATCAAATCTATTAAGGGTCTACCTCATCTCCCGCAGCTGCACAATCCGCTTTGCTAGACTGCGGTCTTAACTTTTAAAAAGTGCTCCCGGAACGTAGCTGAGTTTCCCAACCATGAATCTCATTCCACTCTGGGACCCAGATGGGAACACTGGCCTGAAAGGTTCGAGAATCTATTTCTTGCGATGAAGGAAGATGAGTCTACCACAAAATATGCAATGCTTGTACGCTTTGAAGGAAGCGTGGTGCAGCATATTTTTCAAAGATTGCCCCACAGTGGGGATGGTAAGGAGTAAGAGAAAGCAAAATCAGCACTCACGAGGCACTTCAGATCGCATAAAAACATTGACTATGAACAATATACATTCTGGCAAGCACGTCAGCGAGAAGAGGAAAACATGGATGAGTATCATGCCAGCCAACATCACCTTGCGAGTTCATGTGAGTTCACAAATGTGAATCACGAGATAAAAGGGCAGATAATACAAGGATGTTGATCAGCTAACCTGAGAAGTCAAATTCTCCAAGCCCCAAAATGACTTAGAATACTGGAGGCTGCTCGAGCGAACAAGATGTCAGAAACACACGTTTAACAAACAGAGCAAAGAAACCTGGCAACAAGCACAGAGACCGCACATGCACTCCACGCTAAGATCTCAATCAGGAATCGAGTGTCACGTTCTCAAGACAGTATCCGACCCCGGGAAACTCAGGTTCCAGCCACAAAGATGACAAATGTAAAATGCTAGAAACGTGGAGACTTGCACCCACACCAATGTGATTGCCCAGCAAAAGGAGTTCTGTCGTAGCTGTGGAAAATGACACCATGATGCAAAAGTCTGTAGATCTACCGGTTCCCCATGGGTTAAGATAAATTTCCAGCAAAGACATCAAGATCTAGTAAACACGCTTCAAGCTGACTCCTCCAAAGATGACAGCTCTTATGTCTTCAGAGGATTCCCCGAAAGAACAAAGTCATCTGAGCACATTGTTCAACCACAATGCCACATCATCATACACTGAACTTTTAATTAACTCTGGTACATGTGAATGTGATGGATCAATGTGTGTATGAGGCCAGACCACAGAAACTGCTTTTACAACCGACGGCAGTAAAAATATATGCCAATGGAAATCCAGGCCCACTGACAATGTGTGGTGTATTCTTGGCTCATTCTGTTACCAGTCCAATGTATGTGGTGACTCATGGCACAGATACACTCATTAGTTATGCCACAGCAAATGCATTAGTACTGATTCTGATTATCCAAATGGTACAGCCTAACGGGCTAATTCAACTCCTCCAGTCTCATGAGGACATGTTCAAAGGAATAGGAAAGTTGAAGGAACAACAAATAAAATTGCACATCCATGAAATGGTTCAGCCCATAGCTGTACCACACAGTCACATTCCTTTCCATGTCAGAAAGCTGGCAGAAGAAGAATGAGTACACTAGAAGAGCTTGACATCACTGAAAAAGTGGAAGGTCCCACACCATGGATCTTCCCTAGAGCAGTCATCCAGAAACCAAAACAATCAGACAAAATCTGAATTTGCGTGGATATGCCTTAACCAATTGGGCTATCAAGCATGAGCGACACATCACCCACATTGTAGCTAGCAGTATTGCAGATCTGAATGGAGTAAAGTTCTTCTCCAAACTTGACCTCACAGCAGGATAGTATCAACTTGAGCCCCACCTTGAGTCATGATACATAACAACCTTCATGACATATGTGGGTCTATGCTTCTATAAACAATTCAGTTTTGGCATTTCTTCAGCCACAGAAGTATTTCGAAACATCATACATGAGATACTAGCTGGAATCCCTGGAGTTCTTAAGGTGAGTGATGACGCATTAGTATTTGTCACCATGTCTAAAGAACATGACACTCGACTAGCAGCTGTTTTTGAATGACTGCAGGTTCAGAAGCTCACGTTAAACCCAGCCAAATGTGAATACAGTAAATCCACATTAGAATTTCTTGGATACACATTCTCCAAAGATGGAGTCTCAGCAGACCACTAAGAAAGTGAAGGACATACACAATGCCCCTGTGCCCACAAACCCCACAGAAGTTCATAGGCTGCTAGGGCTTGCAAATTACTGTGGCAGGTTCATTCAGAGGTTAGCCACTACCACACAGCCTCTTACCAGGAAAGATCAAATATGAATTTGGTGAGATGAACATCAAAATGCATGTGAGGGATTAAAGAAATCCCTTTCCAGTGATGTAGTCATGCCATGTATTGATTCCAGGAAGAGAACTGAACTTTTAGTAGATGCCTGCCCTGTTAGATTAGAACAGGGGTAGGCAACCTATGGCACGCGTGCCGAAGGCGGCACACGAGCTGATTTTCAGCGGCACTCACACTGCCCGGGTCCTGCCACTGGTCGGGGGGGCTATGCATTTTAATTTAATTTTAAATGAAGCTTCTTAAACATTTTTAAAATCTTATTTACTTGACATACAACAATAGTCTAGTTACATATTATAGACTTATAGAAAGAGACCTTCTAAAAATGTTAAAATGTATGACTGGCACACGAAACCTTAAGTCAAAGTGAATAAATGAAAACTCGGCACACCACTTCTGAAAGGTTGCCGACCCCTATGCTATACATTAAGAGTACAGAACACAATATGCGTAAGCCTACTTTCATGTGATCTCAGGGAGAGAGCAAACGGAGATTATAAGGATTTAGTGCCCTGGGAAAAAGAAACTGGAGAACTCAGGTCAGTTAGTAAAGAGCAAACATATAAAAAGACTAGCAAGAAAGCATTTCTGCATAATGAATACAAGTTATGGGCACACAAATCTGTCCCAGAAAGAGCGAGATCTTTAAGCTAATGGATGTCAAAAAACAGAAGCATTCATCTAGAACAGGGGTAGGCAACCTATGGCATGGGTGCCGAAGGTGGCACGCGAGCTGATTTTCAGTGGCACTCACACTGCCTGGGTCCTGGCCACCGGTCCAGGGGGCTCTGCGTTTTAATTTAATTTTAAATGAAGCTTCCTAAACATTTTATAAATCTTATTTACTTTACATACAACAATAGTTTCATTATATATTATAGACTTATAGAAAGAGACCTTCTAAAAACGTTAAAATGTATGACTGGCACGCGAAACCTTAAATCAGAGTGAATAAATGAAGATTCGGCACACCACTTCTGAAAGGTTGCCGACCCCTGGATTAGAAGCAGTCTTCACACAGGTTGATCAACGCAGCCAAATTTACACCAATGCTTATGCCAGCAAGGGTCTTTCACCCACTGAACAACAATACCCTCAGACAGAAAGAGATGCTCTTGCTGTAACATGGGAGTGCTCCCCAGTGATACATACATAGATGTCATTTCATGATTCCGAGTGATCACAAACCCCTTGAACCTGTGTTCAACAATTCCTTTTTTTCGCCCACCACTGAGCGGTGGATGCTCAAACTACAAAATTATGACTACAACGTTATCTATTGGCCTAGAAAGCATAACCCTGCTGACTACTTCTCTAGTCACTCTATTCCTGAAAAGCTAACAATCACAACACTACAAAGAAAAAATAAGTGCATGCAAACTTCCTCCTCTCCACACTATTCCTAAAGCTCTTTTGTTACAACAAATAAAAACAGCCACCGAGTCTGACACTCCAAATGGTCATCAAAACCATTCAAAACGGTCAATGGAAAGAATTTCTGTGTTGCCTACAATATTTGACTTGTGAAACACAAGTGTTCTACAATCATTTGCCCATGTTAAAAGTGAACTTACCATCATGCAGGATGACCTCTTACTCCGAGTCTTGTTATTCATTGTCCGTTGTGGGATCACACAATTGATTTGGCTCACAACGGTCGCCAGGGACTGGTAAAAACAAAATCCCTGCTCAGAGAAAAAGTCTGGCTCCCTAGGATTGATTTGCATTAAGTCCATCAGAATATATCAGGCAGCAGTTCTGGGAAATAACACTCCTTCACTACATGTATTTCCTCTGTTCATGTCTCCCTGGATGGACGTGAGCATGGATTTTTGTGATTCCCCCTAATGGAAAACATTTACTGGTTGGTATAGACAACTATTCTCATTACCCAGAAGTTGAAATGCTCTGCACTACTTCTGCCAAAGCTGTTATACACAAACTAGACAAGATTTTGTTAGCCTATGGCATATCCACTGTTATTAAAACTGACAATTGTCCTCCCTTTTAAGGGTCACATTTTGGCCAATTTGAAGAGTGTCACACAGTCTGAAGTGGCTCGCAACTGAGAGTGCCAGTTGCAGGTCAGACTGTCAGAAAACAGGGTGGACACCCCAAACTGGTAGTGTGTGTTAGAAAGCTTATTTTTTCACTCTCCCACTTCCCTGGTCCTTCTCGCATGAACAGAGAGCAACAATACCCGAAGTCCGAAGGTGCAAACAATTTGATGTTTATTGGGGTGAACTTTCAGCAAGCTTAAATTCAAGTTTCTTTTTCCTTATTTTCGAATCCCAATTTACTTCCTGTTTGCCCCTAATTTATATAGTAATATTTTTAGCTATACCTTAACTAATCATTCTACTAAAATTTACCTAACCAATCCTAACATATTGTAACATGATTAGCTAACCAATTATATCCCACCACCTTAATTAGTTTACACCCAGCAAAATTAATTATATAGGAGACAGAAACAATTACAGAACCAAACAAAGCCCATGCAAATAAACATAGCAAAGTGGAAACTATAATAACAAAACAATACAAAAGTAAGGATTTTACAACTACATTTATACAAACATAAGTGTTTTTTAGCTGTGTCTATTAACAAGTGAGTTTTTACCAAACAGAAAACTATTAAACTAAATTTTCTTTTACATTTTCTAGGTTCTTCCCTTTCTCTGAAGGTAATAAATCGGATCACCTTCCTAACAGCCCCAGATTGCCTTATTTTAATATGGCTAGTTTGAAATGTAAGAATGTAACCGCACGCTTTCCAGCTTATGGCTGCCTCTTAGCCAAAGGCATTGGCCTAAGAACAGGGCCTCAAACTGTCACAGTAAAAAATAGGCCCTTACACAGATTCTTTCTTTTATATCTCTATAACTAGCTAAATAATAAACATATACCTAATTTTTTTAAGTATAGGCCTTTACAGACAGGCTTAAATATCTATATCCTAACAGTGTGGTCTATAATTAGATTTCACCAACCCCGTAACAAATGTGCACTCCTGGATTACTATTTTAGTCTTACCATGGAGTCACAGACAGACCCCTTAGGCTCTCCGGCGCATTTTTGCAGCCCAGACAAACTAGACTTTGTGATTAAAGGTTATTAAAGCCAAAATCACCTCACATTAGGTTACTCCAAACTTCAAAAGGTCAGTCTCTCACGCCAAGTTAATTTTACACCAAAGGCAACACTTTAAGGGTAAATGTAAGGGTATTACATTTCCATGATGCTTTGTTGTGGTTGGGAGCCAAAGGTGGAAACCTGTTGAAATTGTTTGGTTAACTTTATGCATAAATTGTTATTTTTAAACATTTTGCTATAATATTCTTATAACTATATTTAAAAGTGCAAACAAGTCTATAAAAACCCAAGTAGAGAATGACATTTTGTTAATATTACCATGACCTTAATGTTGAGGTTTCCCCTTCTATTTTTTTCTTTGAATAAAAAAATAAAAAACAAAACTGTGATTAATAAAAGAGAATTCTTTTTGTTTGCAATTGCATTATTTGTTAAGGCAGAAATATATGTACATATATTTATAACTGAGACTTTTTGAACTTTAAAAAAATATAGGAATTAATAATATGATGGTTATGCCCCTACCATAATATTAAAATGTGGTACCACTTATATTTTTTAAAAGGGTATAAAATTGACTTTTGTTGCAACAAAATAAAAATAATAAAAAGTAGTCATGTTACACACACAACATACAACACAGGACAACATACATAACATACAGGACAAAGTTACAATTAAAAACAAATGGGACCAAAATTCTATTTATAACTATACAAAATAAGGCATTAAGAGTGGCATTAGTTATTAAAACAATGCATTAAAATTATGTTGGGGTCACCAGTGTTGTCAGATGTTTGGCTGCATGTGTGTTCTTTCGGAGTGCTGCCCCAGCTCTGCGCAGACAGCAGAGACAGCAGACCTCAATTAAACTGCCCAATAACACTTGGTTAGTAGCAAAGGCACTTGGTCAGGTTTGTTGTCAACGAAGCATGGTCCTAATGCCCTGGCTCAATGGTTACAGGTACACTAACACATGTATGCCAGTTGCAATGGACTAGTTCAGTTAGTGGCAGGACTTTCCACTATCCCCTAGGCCAGCCAAAGACACTCCCTCTGAGATACATCTTTATACACAGATACAAACAAGTTATGTATCATCCTTGATGTATCAGGGTGCCACTCCCTAACGTATTAGGGCGCCACCCATTACCTTGTACCTGTAGGTGCAATCAAAACATCTCTATCCATCACTCTGTCATCTTGACCTTATCCTTAAGATGGGTCAGCATGTTCCTGTCATCTTTGGGGAATGTGTTTATCGGGGTGTTCTGGTACCACCCTTCTGGAATGTGCTTGCGTGAGTGTTTTGTGCATAGCACCTCTTAGGAATATGTGTTTTTGCAATATCAGCCCTATGCTTGCCAAATTCTGTGAGCAGGGCCTTCCTCTTGCTCACAACTTAACTTTGCTTTATATCCGCAAGGTTTTGACTACTTTAGCCCAGGCCTCAGGCCTCATACCAGGCCTGTGATACAAGGCCTTATAGGGACAATACATAACTTGTTTGTATTGGTGTATAAAAAGATATCTCAGAGGGAGTGTCTTTGTCTGGCCTAAAGGGGAACAGAACATCCTGCTGTTCACTGAGCTGGTCCACTGTAACAGGCATACATGTGTTAGTGGTCCTGTAGAGTCTCCAGGATACTAGGATAGTGCCTCGTTGACAATAAACCTGGTTGGATGCCTTTGCTAAAAACCTAGTCTGTGGATTTATTGGAGTGTGTTAGGGACAACTTCCTGGTGGAAGTGCTGGAGGAACCAACTAGGGGCCATGCTCCTTTTGACCTGCTGCTCACAAACAGAGAAGAATTGGTAGGGGAAGTAGAAGTGGGTGGCAACCTGGGCAGCACTGACCGTGAGATGGTCAAGCTCAGGATCCTGACAAAAGGAAGAAAGGAGAGCAGCAGAATACGGACCCTGGACTTCAGAAAAGCAGACTTTGATTCCCTCAGGGAACTGATGGGCAGGATCCCCTAGGAGGCTAATATGAGGGGGAAAGGAGTCCAGGAGAGCTGGATGTACACCTCTACCCTGATATAACGTGACCCGATATAACACGAATTCGGATATAACGCGGTAAAGCAGCACTCCAGAGGGGCGGGGCTGCGCACCCCGGTGGATCAAAGCAAGTTCGATATAACGCGGTTTCACCTATAACATGGTAAGATTTTTTGGCTCCCAAGGTCAGCGTTATATCGGGGTAGAGGTGTATTTTAAAGAAACCTTATTGAGGGTGCAGGAACAAACCATCCCGATGTGCAGAAAGAATAGCAAATATGGCAGGCGACCAACTTGGTTTAACAAAGAAATCTTCAGTGAGCTTAAACACAAAAAGGAAGCTTACAAGAAGTGGAAACTTGGATAGATGACTAGGCAGGAGTACAAAAATATTGCTTGACCATGCAGGGATGTAATCAGGAAGGCCAAAACACAACTGGAGTTGCAGCTAGCAAGGAATGTGAACGGTAACAAGAAGGGTTTCTACAGGTATGTTAGCAACAAGAAGGTCAGGGAAAGTGTGGGACCCTTACTGAATGGGGGAGGCAACCTAGTGATAGATTATGTGGAAAAAACTGAAGTACTCAGTGCTTTTTTTGCTTCAGTTTTCACAGACAAGGTCAGCTCCCAGACTGCTGCACTGGGCAGCAGAGTATGGGGAGGAGATGAGCAGCCCTCAGTGGTGAAAGAACAGATTAAGGACTATTTAGAAAAGCTGGACATGCACAAGTCCATGGACAAGATCTAATGCATCCAAGGTGTGATGGGTTGGATCACAGAAACCCCCTTGGGAACTGCCTACTGATGTGCCAAGACTACTTCTGCCCCTGCTTTCCTGCCCTGGCAGCTTGGGACTTCAGTGCCCTGCCTGGTTTGAGCCAGACCCGCTAGCCTGCTGCAAACCCAGACCCAGGGTCTGAACCATGTCCCCTAACAGCTGTAGGCTTAACTGAAAGCAATTTACAGAAGTGTTCCTGTCTTTAACACTCAGATGTCCAACTCCCAATGGGGTCCAAACCCCAAATAAATCCGTTTTACCTTGTATAAAGCTGATACAGGGTAAACTCATAAATTGTTTGCCCTCTATAACACTGATAGAGAGATATGCACAGCTGTTCTCTCCCCCCTCCCCCCCAGGTATTAATACATACTCTGGGTTAATTAATAAGCAAAAAGTGATTTTATTAACTACAAAAAGTAGGATTTAACTGGTTCCAAGAAATAACAGACAGAAAAAAGTAAATTACCAAACAAAATAAAATAAAACACGCAAGTCTAAACCTAATACAGTAAGAAAGTGATTACAGATGAAAATCTCACCCTTAGAGATTTTCCAATAAGCTTCTTTTACAGACTAGCCTCCTTCTAGTCTGGGTCCAGCAATCACTCACACCCCTCTGGTTAGTGTCCTTTGTTCCAGTTTCTTTCAGGTAACCTTTGGGGGTGGAGAGGCTATTTCTTGAGCCAGATGAAGACAAAATGGAGGGGTCTCCCAGGGGTTTAAATAGACTTTCTCTTGTAGAGAGACCCCTCCCTCCCCCTGTGTAGAATCCCAGCTACAAGATGGAGTTTTGAAGTCACATGGGCAAGTCACATGTCCATGCATGACTCAGAACTTTACAAGTGGCAGACATTGTTCACATGCTACCTTGAATGTCCTCAGGTAGACTTCTTATGTGGATTGGAGTCTTCCAAGATCCATTGTCTGTTAAGTGTTTCTTGATTGGACACTTAACTTGCAAATTCCTTTCTAAAGAAGCTGACCAAATGCCTTACTAAGGCTACTTAAAATCAAACAAGTACACAGCCAATATTCATAACTTCTAATACAAAAATGATACATGCATGTAAATAGGATAAATATATTCAGTAGATCATAACCTTTTCAGAGATATGTTACATGGCATATGTAGCATAAAACATATTCCAGTTATGTCATATTTACATTCATAAGCATATTACCATAAAGCATTATGGGATGCAACGTCACACAAGGGTGCTGAGGGAGTTGGCTGATGTGATTGCAGAGCCATTGGCCATTATCTTTGAAAACTTGTGGCAATAGGGGGAGGTCTTGGACAATTGCAAAAAGGCAAATATAGTGCCCATCTTTAAAAAAGGGAAGAAGAAGAATCTGGGGAACTACAGACCGGTCAGCCTCACTTCAGTCCCTGGAAAAATCATGGAGCAGGTCCTCAAGGAATCCATTTTGAAGCACTTTGGAGGAGAGGAAGGTGATCAGGAATAGTCAACATGGATTCACCAAGGGCAAGTCATGCCTGACCAACCTGATTGCCTTCTATGATGAGATAACTGGCTCTGTGGATATGGGGAAAGTGGTGGATGTGATATATCTTGATTTTATCAAAGCTTTTGATATGGTCTCCCACAGTATTCTTGCCAGCAAGTTAAAAAAATATGGATTGCATGAATGGACTATAAGGGGGATAGAAAGCTGGCTAGATCATTGGGCTCAGTGGGTAGTGATGTCTAGTTGGCAACCGGTACCAAGCAGAGTGCCCCAGGGGTCTGTCCTGGGGCCGGTTTTGTTCAACATCTTCATTAATGATCTGAGTGATGGGATGGACTGCACCCTCAGCAAGTTTGTGGATGACACTAAGCTGGGGGGAGAGGTAGCTACAGTGGAGGGTAGGGATAGGGTCCAGAGTGACCTAGATAAATTGAAGGATTGGGCTAAAAGAAATCTGATAAGGTTCACATGACCTCCTGAGGTCTCTTCCAACCCTAATATGCTGTGATGCTATGATTCTATGATTGCCAGCAGATCGAGGGATGTGATCATTCCCCTCTATTTGACATTGGTGAGGCCTCATCTGGAGTACTGTGTCCAGTTTTGGGCCCAACACTACAAGAAGGATGTGGAAAAATTGGAAAGAGTCCAGTGAAGGGCAACAAAAATGATTAGGGGCCTGGAGACAATCCTGACTTATGAGGAGAGGCTGAGGGAACTGGGATTGTTTAGTCTGCAGAAGAGAAGAATGAGGGGGGATTTGATAGCTGCTTTCAACTACCTGAAAGGGGGTTCCAAAGAGGATGGAGCTAGACTGTTCTCAGTGGTAGCAGATGACAGAACAAGGAGTAATGGTCTCAAGTTGCAGTGGGGGAGGTTTAGATTGGATATTAGGAAAAACTTTTTCACTAGCAGGGTGGTGAAGCACTGGAATGGGTTACCTAGGGAGGTGGTGGAATCTCCTTCCTTAGAGGTTTTTAAGGTCAGGCTTGACAAAGCCCTGGCTGTGATGATTTAGTTGGGATTTGGTCCTGCTCTGAGCAGGGGGTTGGACTAGATGACCTCCTGAGGTCCCTTCCAACCCTGATATTCTATGATTCTATGATTAAGAAGCGACGGTCGAGGTCTGGAGGCGTTCCAAAAGATCTCTGTTGGCCACATTGCCCATGACGGAAGATGGTACGTTCAGTTCCACCATGGCATTCATAAACACATCCCATCCTTTAGGTACATGTCTGCTAGGAACAGAGCACGTCTAGGTGACGGCCCTGACTAAGTCGAGCATGTTAGAACCATTAACCACAGAGCCTTTGTACACAAAAGCCCCTTTATCGTTCCATGAAGAGAGATTTTTATCCTGGCCCAGCTTATTTAGCAATACTAATGCATTTTTCTTATAACGCTTATTCACGTTATCCAACACCTCCTGAGCAACAGAGTCTGAGGTCTTTGGTGTTTCTGGGGGTTTGGCAGTTACACTATGTTCCTGTTCTGGTAGAAACAGACTTATTTTCCCTTTATCCGCATCGCTCTGCTTCACGTACATTAGGTACCTTTGAAGCCACTGAATAGATGGGGTCGAATATCTCTTTTTCTGCCTGTGATCGTTGTCTGGAGGGAGAAGAGCTACCGTGTTAGGCTCCAGAAACATAAATCTGTACATAGCCATGCAGACAGATGCCAGTGTTTTTTCCCCTCATGACCTCTTTAGCCCTTTTTAACATTTTTACAGCAACCCTGGCCTGGAACTTTTTGGCAGCCATCAGTTTATCCCCCAAGCGCTGTCCCCCCTTTTGTTTACACATGAGCTGATGTGTACCCTGGAGGGTGCCCCTTTTACCCAGGCCCCTTTCCACGACTAGTCACACCTGCTCAGAACCACCCTTTCCAGCCCTCCTTTCTTTTAGGCCCCCTGAGGATACAGAGTTCACCAACGAAGCGTCATATTTTTCCCAAATCTTTTTAGAATGCCGTTCTTTTAGACCCCCCTCCTGAGGATACAGCGTCCATCAATTTTCTGAATGAAGCATCAAACTCTTCCCAAATACTAGAATAGAGGGGAGCTGTGACGAGCTTATGGTTTTGGGAGAATGGTTTGTCAGTCCTTGGTTTTTTGTTCACAACCCCTAGAGCGCATGCTCCGGGTTTGTGAATGTGTGTGGTTCTGCGCACATTCAGAGCCCCTAGAGTGCGTGCTCTGGGTTTGTGAATGTGGGCGTTTTCGCTCACAGTTTTCTCAGGGCTTGGTGTGGCGGTGATCGCTGAGGAACTGGAGTTGTGGTCGTGTGGTTGTTTTTTTACCAGAGTCTTTTGTTTTGTCCTTGGGTTTGACGTATATGAGGTTTGGGCTGCCCGGATGCTTCATCTGCACTCTTGTGCTGTTTTGCGTTGTTAAAGATCTCAAAGCAGATTCCTGGTTCTTTGGCAGTTCTGGAGGAGGTGTCCTTGTAGCTCTGACTACAGCATTGTCAGAAAAGTTGCCCATGCCTGGGGGGGGGGGGGGGAAACATTTTACAAAACTGAACTTTACCATCTTTCTCATCCACACCTATGTATTTACTTAAAATACAAAACCTCATAGAACAACCAAACCAATAAGCAAAATATATTTACTGGACTTCATAAAATACACAGGACAGAGGGGGCTTCCTGAGGGGGCTATAACAACACCTCCCACACAGACCCCGCAGCACAGACCCAGGCTGCGGCTATAATAATATAATATATGGCTGGCTCTGTCCATCACTCCCTCCCACCCCACAGAGACCCACACAACCCTCTCCGCCCCTGAGAGACCCCCAATGTGGCCCTGAGCCCCCCTTTGTGCCAGACAACTCCCCTCCCCCACTGTCTCCCCTGCTCCAGAGCTCCCTACAATCTCCCCCCCCCCCGCCCATTGGCCAGGGAAAAGCTGGCCAATGGGAGCTGCACCTGAGGCAGGGCGCCTGCTTGCAGATGCAGACCTGCCTGGCTGTGCCTCCACAGCACGGGGAGGGGGAGCCACAGGTGAGCAAGCCCCAGTCATCAGCATCACAGGCACAGCAATTCTCTGGATATTTAATTTCACTGAGGCAAGTAATTCAATCTATTCTTCCTTTCCAGACAGTTTGTGGCTTTTCCTGTAAGAACACTTACAATTTCTTTGCAAAGAAGTCCATTTGTAGTTTTTCACTTGAGAAGTATATTTTCTGGTTGTTCATAAGCTCATTTATTTTGTTAACTCGGTTTTATAGGCAATTTTAAAAGTCACTTGAATTATACCTATTTTTTTCCATTGGTCCAAAACCACATGGAAGATGTGCAGATTTTTATTTCTGTGGGCTAAACCAACCACCCTGTGTAGAAATGTAAATGTTGGAGCCAGAAAAGCTCTGCAAGGGTAAGGGTCCCTTCAGGAAATTGTCCTCAAGTCATTCATTCTTCTGAGCATTCCATTCTATTGTTCCCTCCTATAGTGATAGTGATCAGTGTCTCCACCCACAGGGGAGAGGCAGAAGACTGGGTCAACCCTGCAGTGATTCTGCCTCTACCCTTGTTCTCTGTCTGCTCCCTCTACCAGCCCCTTTGGTCTCCCTAGGATTCCCCCTACCGTTACTCCCTCTGGGTCTTCTTTCTCTGAAGCTTCTCATGAAGTAAAGTCTGTCATTACAGGCTCTTATCTCTGTAATATATTTAATTTTGATGTATTTATTAAGTGTTAATTAATGCACTATGGGAGTCCCCTTCAGCCCTCTGTATAAGTTGATCCTCTTTTTTCCATATGTTTTGCCCAGAGGGTTTTCTGCAGCCCCAGGGCAGCCAGCAATAACCCCTGTGCCTTTGCAATGGGGTGAGGGAAGGGGACCATGGGTTCCCTATTTATGTGATTTGCAAGAAGTGTTATCATTCCTCAAGGTACCAAATGTGTTTAAATGCTATAAGTGCCTTGTAAAATCCCAAAGCAAGCTCATTTTCATTTCTCATGTAATAATCNTTTTTTTTAAATTACATCTCATTTTGCAGAATAAAAAAACAAACTGCTTTTAAAATCCATTTTAAAACACATTTTGCACAGTAAAATACCCTGTTGGTTTGAAACAAACCAAGTACTTTTTAAAAACCTACACCTATGCCTTGCACAGACCCCTCTCACACACAAAACAGCAGCTTTATAAACACACCAAACCAAGTTTGCAGCCATATACTTTTCAAGAAACCCCCCATGCATTTAAAAGCCAATTGCCAAAAAGTTACCTTTCACTATGGGATAAAGTGTTGCAGGCACATGCTTCTTCTGTTCCCCCCCATGTGTGTTTGGGCCTTCAGGTTAAAGAAGAAGCAAAAATTGTAGTTAGTATTACCACCAAATCCCTATACAACCTGTGTAATACCTAAAGTTTTTTAAAACAGTATTAAGCACAACTCTAGTTAAAATGGTTTTTACCTTGGCCTGGTGGTGAACTGCAGCTTAAAGTTACTGGTTCCATGCTAAACAGATCACACTGCAATCAAGATAGGCACCATTATTTTACTAAGACAGCATGGGCAAAGAGTGGCATTATATAATATATCGTTTCTTGTTATACAGACAAAACTACACAGGATCTTTTAAGGGGCAAGTCAAAGATGCCACATGTATTATAATAACAATTTGACTTATGACCAATAACTAATATCTTAATCCTTATACACACANCTGAAATCATAGATCCTTAAGGACTTTAGGCCCCCCTCCCATAGCAGACCCTTTTGTGATCTGGGCAGGGAACCAAGTTGTCTGCACAACAGGGCTTTTTTTTTTCTTTTCTGTAAGTTAAAAGACATTTTTCTGTAGGGCCTTCTTACAGCATTAAACAGTCCCCATTTCCAAGTGGGGGGCCCTTTGCAGATATCAATGAATGTCTTGGGGCTTGGTTTTTTTTTAAACATGTTTCTTTCATGCTTAAAGTTTGGGGTGGGGGTGATTTCTAGAAAGACTGACCCATAGCATTCAACCAACTCCTGGGGTCATATTTAAACTGTCCAATAGAGTTCTGCCAACTCCAGGGGTTATATTTAAACTGTCCAATAGCATCTACAAATTCCTGAGGTTTTATTTAATTTCATATTAATCAGAACTCACCATCCACACCCACCCACCCACCCCCCTTACTATGGGTGCATCCCAATCAAATTCCAAGTCACACAGTCATGGTGCCATTGGGCTGGCGCATCTATGACACAGCCCTCACAATCTTCAAAAAGCTTTTCCCTAAGGCAGTGTTTAAGGACAGCATAAACAGCAACGTGTACACTAGTCCGCATGACTTTTTTACGCTCACGACGTGGCACTGTCTCATTTAGTTCTATGCAAAGCCTCCTCCTAAACTCCTCATAGCCATCATCCTCAGAGTCCTCTTCAACAAGTTATATCGGCGTTCAGCAAAAATAAGGTGGGCCCAGTTCATCTTCGGTGCTTGATGCAACGCTGTCCAGGGCCTCCGGGTCCTCTAGAAAGGCATCGTCGAGCTGTTGAGAGATTTTCAGAAAAGAAACTGTGTAAGCCCCCCACTGCTTGTTTTTAGATTTACACAACCCCCGGTTCCTAGCCCATTACACCCCCTCCTCGACCGTCGCTTCTTAATCATTCATTTACCTGTGCGACGTCTTTTCCGTTCACCTTGTCCGCCGCTGACTCCCCTGAGCCGCAATCGCATTCCACCTCTAAGGGGGTGGACAAAGAGAGGCCACCATGCTCATCGGGGGGTCTCACAAGCAGTTGGGTTTTGGGTTCGGTTTCCGGCAAAGGGCTCCCCTGGTCGCTCCCTCCTCCTCCTCGGAACTGTTGCTGATGTAGCGCTTTCTCCGCGGATGGTCAAAGACCCTCGGAGATAAAACAAAGTCCAAAGTTCTCACAGGGGTGGTGAAAGAGTCCATGTGTGCTCTCAGCAGCCTTTCCATGATTTCTAAAACACATGTCCTTGGTAAGAGATGGCCTCATCTGTCCGGCGCTGGGACTTATGGGGTAATGGTGCTGCACTCTGATTGGCAGAGGGACTTGGGAGGAGTTCTTAGTGGGGTCATATGGCCCACTTCTGGACAGGTCACCCTGCCCTGGAACTCGCCCTTATTGGTCAAAATCTCCTCTTGGGGTGGTCCTAGCGGGGCAAATCCCATGCTAATTGGTAGAGGGTGGTGGGAGGAGTTCTTAGAGGGGTCACATGACCCACTTCCGGATGGGTCACTCCACCCCAGAACTCACCCTGATTGGTCAAATCTCCTCTCGGGGCGGTCCTTTCGGGACAAAACCCATCCTGATTGGAAGAGGGTGGTGGGAGGAGATCTTAGAGGGGTCACATGACACACCTTTCTTCCGGTCATGTGGTCGCCTTCACCCCGGCAATAATATCCCCATGGGGCGGGACTTCCGGTGACAGGTGGGAGGGACTAAGGGATCAAGGGGTGGGGCTTAAGGGGTACAGGGGCGGGGTTAGGGTTTGATTGACGGTAGGGCCCATATACTACAATACTCTTTACCCACTCTTCAGTCAGTCGGCATTCAGACAATTATTACAAATAAAATGATTATTCAACTTCAAAGGCAGCTTGATTAATGTGCAGTTCTACAGAAAGTACCAAGGAAGAAGGACTTCTTTCATCAAATGCATCCAAGCAAAGAACAATAGCTCATTTAGGGCTTGATCCTGCATGGATCTGAGCATTCTTGCCTCAGTCCAGCAGAACATTTAAGCAGGTGCATAACTTTTCATAGAATCATAGAAATGTAGGACCTGAAGAGGTCATCTAGTCCATCCCCCAGCGCTTCTAAACCTTTCATCGTTTTTATTGCTCTCCTCTGGGCTGTCTCCAATCTATCTCCATCTTTCCTGAAGTGGAGCACCCAGAATTTTAAGCATGTTGATTTCAATGGGGCTTCTTACATTCTTCAAGTTGCTTAAAGTTAAGCATGTGCTTATATGTTTCTTTGGATTGGGGCTAATGTGCTCAGTACCTTGCTGGTCTGAGCTCTTCTTCTGGATGAGCTGAGAAGTTGGGAAATGTCTGTAGATCCTAGGAGTGCTCTTAAGCAGAACTACAAAGAAACTGGAGGGATCTGACAGCTTTATATGGCAAAGTGTATGGATGTGAATGCTTAAGGGATACGAAACATCATGCTTCAGGACTTAAATGAATCTCTAACTATTAGAGATCAGGGCGAGATGGGGGGAATGGCTGATTATTCCACATCTGCCTATTGAAGGTTATTAAACCTTCTTTTGAAACATCTGGTACAAGACACTAGATGGAGCTCAGGTCTGATCCAATCTGGCCATTTCGGTGTGTTTATTCAGTGTTTCATAAAAAGACCGGTGAATCCAAATGCTTCTGCAGACCAAATTCCTTTTAAAGAGAGAATCTGAACCAGAGGTCAGATAGTTACATTATAGCAAATTTCTATTAAGCTATTTCCTACCCCCACTTTTAAAGGAAGTGCAGGATTGATGACTATCTATCTATCTATCTATCTATCTATCTATCTATCTATCTATCTATCTATCTATCTATCTATCTATCTATCTATCTATCTATCTATCTATCTATCTATCTATCTATCTATTTGCAAGCGAAAAGTGCTCTCAAAAGAGGCTGTAGAATTCCCCTCTATATAATTCAAGGAAAGATGGCGTTAAAAACATTAGAGAAAAGACGAATATAAACACATTCTACATAATGCTCAGTAGAGCATCTGAGCTGACCATGTCACTGAAAGCCCATCCGATTCACAGAAATGATTGATTTTCTTTGGACTCAGCCATTGTAGACATTGTCTCTGCTCGGCAAAGGAGTGATGTTCTACAAAGTGTTAATGAACATGCATTCCAACGTGCCGTGCTCGACACAACCAAACCTCCACATGGCACTCAGAGAAAGAGCTGAGCCTTACACTGTGCCTTGAAAACTCCGAGTTTGGACGTGTGTACCCAGGGAAATGACCTTCAGGTTTAGAAGACTCCCCCGTGAGAATGATCGACCATCACTCCTCACATATTTAATCTTGGCCTCATTGAAGTCTATGGCAAAATTCCCATTAGTTTCAATGGCCCAGGATTTCCTCCTAGGTGTAATCTCCCCTGCAATTTAGTGAACAGCTGCATTTGGCAGTAGCTGTGCTTGGGCTGAGTTTCTCATGGTAGAGAACATTGCAATAATCCACTCCAGAAGTCACCCAAGGTATGGACTATAAGAGACAATTCATGTGAAAGACTCAGAAGAATCTCCTTTCTGTTCCCACGTGGCTGCATTATAGATTCAAATAATCAACAAGTTGACTTCTGCAAATGTCTGCCTTGGGCAAGGTGACCTGAAAAGAGCTATTTCCTGATGTAACTAACAAAAGGAGATTTCAGTTCTATTGTAATGGAAATAATGTTCACTCCTACCTTCTGAGAGATGTCGTCTTTCTTGATTTCCAAGTATAGGATGGAAGCGCGTTTATGTTTGGCATAGCATCATTTGGGAGAGGATCCCTGTAGCACCTTTGAGCTCTGATTATCAAGACAACCACAGGCAGACTCATTCAAATACACCGTATTTCTCTAGGGGACAGGGGATAATCACATGTAGATGCATTATCTTTAAAACTTTTGCAAAGGTTTTTGCCACTGGGGGGATATGGGCTCTGTGGCTGATGCAGAACCCATCCCTTGCCTCCCTGACCCAGCACCTGCTATAGGAGGCAGGTTGGAGCAATCCAGGGGAAGGACAGGGTATGGCCAGACTGCACTATTTTGTGGTTATACTGTGCTGGTGTAGTTGCCCTGAGTAGGTTTAACATCATTCTCATCACTGATTCCCAAGTTAGGAAATACCAGAATGAGCATTTCCTATGCAACATTAATTCTGCAATAAATGAGTCAGGGATCCTATAGGCAACAGAATCCTTCAATACACAGCCCCAGAGCAGAAAATCCTGTGCACTGAATAAGGAAGGG
>QXTE01000278.1:767918-789290 GCA_003942145.1 Platysternon megacephalum
TATTTGTGGTTGTGTTAAAATTGAATACTGTGACTTTAAATTTGGGGCAGGGTTCCTTGACCTGCTTGCATGCTAGGGAGCTCAGTAGGGCAGCACACAATCGGGGCTTAGCAGCAGTCAGTCAGCAGGTACCCAGTGAATTGTGCCTCTCTGTAATTGGCAGTACCCTACGTTCTCTCCCTCTGATTTTTTGGATTCTTACATGTTATTGTTCTGGCTCCTAAGAAATAAATTAGCAAGACATTGCGAACTTCCAGCAAGAGTATTTTATGTTTTCTCTAACTTCTCTGCTTGTGTGCCACAAAACATAAAAGACACAATCTCATAACAAATGAACTAAAATTCTGAAGCCAAATGTCCTTTTGAAACCAAAAAATTGAACCATTTCATTCTGGTAAGGTTGATCTTATTGAAGCACTTCACTTTTCCTTTCCCTTTCACAGGGAGGAGCCTAAATTAGGTTTCCCTAAATCCATGATTGGAATAGTGAAGCAAAGCCTCACTAAAAGCCAAGCAGCTCAGAAAGAATGGTATGATCACAATACAGTAGAACCCTGTTTATCTGACCCTCTATTATCCGGTTCTCCGTATTAACCCAACAACCAGCGCACACAGGTCTAGAAGTGAGCAGTATCTGCTATGGTCACTAGATGGCGCTGCAGCCTCACACTTCTCCATTCATCGGATTCTCCGAAGTTTTGGTTAATCAATCTGGCCCTGGTCCCAATTCGATGGGATAAACGGGGTTCTGCTGTCCTTGTGAGCGATCATTTGATGCAGATGATCTGCTGCTGGTGTTACTCCTCGTAGAAAAGTACAAATTGCAAAACTGATGGGAGAGGCTTTCTGAGGTGGTAGGGAGGGGTCACGCTGTTCCCTGCAATGTACACAGGCCCCGCACCTTGGACTGTGCCTAGAAACAGGTTAAAAGTGCATCACAAAAGTGAAGCTGTTGTCAAGATGATATGCTGTGCAGAGGATTGTAAGACAGCCCCTGTTACGGACCGGATGCCTGAATGCCATAGGGATATCCCACTAGATAGCACTGAGGTGTGTGAAGAGGTCACCCTCACTGAAAAGACAGAGGTTATGGCTGTGCTGCAAAGTCACTGGCAGGTATTATCAAGCAAGCCAGGCCTGACTCACAAAAGTTGCCTAAGATTAACACTGTGGGATCACAACCTGCACCCAACAAAGCATACCCAGAACTGGTACATTGCAGCAGCAAGTTCAGAAGGAGATGGCGAGCCTGCTGGACATGGGAATAATTCAAGAGTCAACCAGTCCCTGGGATGAGGAGGTCGTTTTGCTGATGTTTACAGGGAGCTGGCCTTTTCGATTTACTTTATGTGGCTTGGGAAGAGGTTTAAGTTAACTGAACAAAACTACT
This sequence comes from Platysternon megacephalum, assembly GCA_003942145.1. Taxonomy (NCBI): domain Eukaryota; kingdom Metazoa; phylum Chordata; order Testudines; family Platysternidae; genus Platysternon; species Platysternon megacephalum. Next base: position 769,309 of record QXTE01000278.1, read on the forward strand.
CTTGTGCTGGAATAAGTGTCCACACAGAGGGTCACACCAGGATAGCTGTACCTGTGTAACTGTAACGGTGTAACTCATCACACTTTCCTTTGGATGTCACAGCCTATATTAACTGGAACAGGGGCAGGTCCCTACACCCTCTTTAGCCTTGTCTGACTCTATCTGGGGTCACTCTCCTTCCTGCTCTGCCTCAGGTATAATCCAATTAGCATTTGCAACGGCTCCCTATCAGATTTTACCCAGGCCCATTTCTGTCAGCCAGGAAGAGGGTGGCCATCACCCCTTCATTTCCAGCTGCATTAATATAGTGGACCTACCCAGTCAGAGATGGACTACAGACCACTACATGCAATTGAGACAGAAACAATCAAATTAGTAGTAAGGGCCACATCTCCATCAGTCACAACTATCTATCTTGAAATCATTAGGAACATCACATGGTCACATTCTCATTAGGTTTTTCGTTTGTGATCACGTATGAGATTTTTAATTAAAAAACAAGGACATTTCCAGACAAAAGCTATGATACAGCTGTGAGTTAAAACTGACAGGACACAGCAGTAATGAAGGTTAAGTTACATTACAGGGCTGTTGTGATCATCCCAAAGCCAAAGGTTATAAACCCAGGCGATTCGAAGTCCAGGTTCTGTTTAACAGCAATCCACGTGTTAAGGTCTCCGAATGCACCGGCCAGGTGTGCACAGCAGATGAAAGCAGAAGCGCCTTAGCGGGGAGAGGAGCGAGTGTATGTGAGACAGGGAGAGCGAAGGAGCTTGTGTTTGTGTGAGGCAAAGGAGAGCACGTGTGGACAGAGGGCTGAGGGGGGGCCGCAGTGGGAGCAGAGCACTGGGACCACCATTGAAGCCCTCACTCAGCAACAGCTGCTTGTGGAAGTCGAGAGTCCCTGCAACTCTCTGATATGGCTGGTATTAAAGGTGGACCGAAAAACCTGGTGCCTCATGGTTGACTCCCGAGNCCCTGCCCCTCCCCCACCATTGCCAGAGGAGCCCCAGCTAAACTACCCTGATCCCTGGGCCACTGGCCAGCCCTGAGCCCCAGCCTAACCCCCAGGCCGCCAGCCGGCTGGCCCGACCCCCAGCTGCTGGCAGGCCCGCCCCTGAGTGCCAACCCGACCCCTGGTCTGCCAGCCGGCTGGCCCGAGTGGTCCCGGGTTGCCACACAAAATCGTATTTTAAAAAATGGAGTGAACTTATTGACAGTTAATTAAAATCTTCCTTGAAATCAGTATATAGGTTGTGGAGACGTAGAAAGAACTTGCAAGACCTATCCAGGGAGAGGTAATAGGAAAAAGACAGAGAGCCAACCTCTGCATCCACAACAGCAGCGAATGTGACTCTGGATCCAGACACGGCTGATCCCAGACTCATCGTGTTGGTGGACTGGAAATGCGTGAGATGGGGAAACACACAGCAGGATCTGCCTGACAATCCCAAGAGATATGATTTTATTCTCTGTGTGCTGGGCTGTGCGGGATTCACCTCGGGGAGACATTCCTGGGAGGTGGAGGTGGGAGATGGGGGACGGTGGGCCGTGGGGATGGCCAGAGAGTCTGTGAGGAGGAAGGGACAGATCATCCTGAACCCTGAGGGGGGGATCTGGGCTGTGGACAGTGGGGGGGCCAGTACCGGGCTCTCACCCCCACAACAACCTTCCTGTCCCTGAGCTGCAGCCCCTGGAAAATCTGTGTTTCTCTGGNGTGCATTTCCTCAATAAGCCATTAACATTGTTTGGCCTTTTTACGGTTGTACTTGAAAGTCTGCTTGTGTGTGTTTTCAACCTCACAATAGGTTTCAGTAACACATACCTAGCCAAACTTCATAACTTCACATACAACGATAACACATACACTCCAATGAGATATTACTGTCTAGCAGATTAAAACTTTTAGAATGATACCTCACAAGGCATACTTTGTACAAAACATGTCCTAATTACATGATAGTGCTGAACATTGGGGTGCCAGGGTGTCACACTAACCACCTGGGATTCTTTCCTGCAAGGGTTTACTACCATTTCTGACAACTCACATAAAGCTCGCACAATGGAGACTGCCTTATATGATCTCCAGCTAACCCTGGGGTCAGCCCCTTCCTATGTGACCCAGTTTAGACGTTTGGCTGCAGACACCTTCTGGAATGATGTCACACTTGTCCATCAGTTTTGGCTCAGTCGCTGCAATGAATTAGAGGACAAGCTGACACAGGTAGGCCCTCCTGCTAGGTTAGAGGCTTTTATGGAGCTGTGTATCAGGATAGACACCGTGCTTATTGTGAAAGTTGGGGTGCTTATTTACCGCATGAAAGTTGGCAACTGTGCCTCCCAGTACAACTCCAAACCATCCCAGATATGGTGGATACAGTGGATGGGTCCCCACTGACATCAGGCCCAGTGTCTCAGAAGACTGTACCTACAGTTCAGTCTTATCAGCTCCCCATATTTTACCTTGATTTTTGGGGACACCCTGTCTAATCCAGCACAACCCCAGAACCTGTGGTCCCAGGGCACCATCTCTTTCCCATCGAGCTTCTGTAGAAAGAACTGCCTCCCAGTTCAAGAACCCAGACTCCTAGAACCCAAGCCGGAGAACTCTGCTTCATGCACCCAGAGGTTCCTCCCACTCTGTCAGTTCCAGAAATGCCAACTCTCCATGAAAAACCATTCCTCCACACAACATACCGAGACTACCAGGAGGTCTCTGTAGAATGAAATGCAGCCACATTGCCCCTGCATTGTGATTACGATTGTTCCATAGCAGGGGTGGCCAACCTGTGGCTCCGGAGCCACATGCGGCTCTTCAGAGGTTAATATGTGGCTCCTTGCATAGGTGCCAACTCTGGGGCTGGAGCTACAGGCGCCAACTTTCCAATATGCTACAGGGTGCTGGCTCTGCCCCAGGCCCAGGCCCCACTCCACTCCTTCCCCCAAGGCCCCTGCCCCTTCCCCTGAGTCTGCCGTGCCCTTTCTCCTCCTCCTCCTCCCCCGCCCCGAGCCTCCTGCACACCAAAAGCAGCTGATCGCGGCGGGCGGGAGGCGCAGGAATGGAGGGTTAGGTGTTGATCGGCGGTGCTGCCGGTGGGCGGGAGGCACTGGGGGGGGAGCTGATGGGGGGCTGCTGACGTATTACTGTGGCTCTTTGGCAATGTACATTGGTAAATTCTGGCTCCTTCTCAGGCTCAGGTTGGCCACCCCTGTTCCATAGACCTTCAACCTGGAGCTAAAATTCTATTCAGACACACTCATTCCATGTCTGAGCAAGGGTTAGCAGTCTTAAGAGAATACATCCAGGAAAACCTAGGAAAAGGCTTTATTTGCCACTCTACCTCCACCGCAGGCCCCCCATGTATTCTTAGTCAAAAAGAAAGACAGCTCTCTGTGTGGACTTTGGGGCGCTCAACCAAATAACCGTACTCAATCGGCAGCCACTGCTGTTAATTCTGGAGTTTTTGGATAGAGTACGGTTGGCCTGGTGTTTACCAAATTGGATCTTAGGGGAGAATATAACCTAGTTTGCATCAGGGTGGAAGATGAGTGGAAGGCAGCCTTTAGGACTAGGTATCAGCATTTTGAATATTTAGTAATACCCCTCGGCCTTACTAACACCCCGCCGCCTTTCAGTACCTAATTAACAACATTCTTTGAGACATCCTCGACCAATATCCTAATGTACTCCAGTGACTAAGCAAGCCATGACCACCATGTCTGTGAAGTTCTCACAAGATTACACCAGTATGGGTTGTATGCAAAGCTGGAAAAGAGCACATTCAATAAGTCAGCCATCAAATTTTTGGAGTTCATCCATCAGCAGGAGGGCTATGGATGGATTCTCAGAAGGTGTCAGGGGTTCAGGACTGGGCAGAGCCATGGATTATTTGACACATTCAGAAAGTCATGGGGTTTGCCAACTTCTATAGATTTATCTCCAACTTTTCAAACATCACATCTCCCATAACCACCATCCTTCATAAACCTGCTAAATTTCACTGACCTCCTGAGGCCTGTCAAGCTTTTGAACATCTGAGGGTAGACTTCACCTCAGCCCCAGTGCTAGCCCACTCTGACCCCAACCAGCCTTTTATCCTTAAAACTGATGCCTCTGACGTAGACATTGGGGTGGTACTGTCCCAAAGAATAGGGTCCCAACAGGAGATGCATCCCTGTCCTTTTTTCCCCCCTCGAAAACTTACTTCAGATGAATACAATTATGAAATAGCTGACAAGAAATTACTCCCAATCAAAGCAGGGCTCGAGACATGGCAACACTACCTCAAAGGGGCAAAACACCCCATACGAGTCTTAACAGACCACAAAAACCTGGAATATATATGATCCATCAAGGCTGTGAATCAGCAGCAGTTATGCTGGGCCTTGTTCTTTTCAAGGTTTGACTTCACGATCACGTACTGCCCAGGCCACAAGAACGGTAAGGCAGATGCCCTTTCATGGAAGGGAGAGAACTGTGAATCTTGAAGAACCACCACCCAACATAATAAAACCACATCTTTGCCTTTGTGGAACTGTCATTGGACTTCCCTACCTCACGTCAAGTAGCCCTTCCTCATGGTCCTTTTGTAAAGCTCATAACATCATCCAAGGAGGGCCTCCTTGGGACCACCCTACACCATTACTCCTGGTCCGACGAGCTCTTCTATGTTAATGACCATCTGTATATCCCCGAGGGTCCCCTGTGACTCGAGGTGCTGCACATTCACCATCCCACCCCTTGGGTGGGTCAGTTTGGACAGTCCTAGACTTGGCGTGCAGTAGTTCACTCATTCTGGTGGCTGCAGATGCGGGATGATGTGAGGTCCTGTGACACCTGCACTCTGACTAAGACCTCCAAAAGCAAGTCTTTCAGCCTGATACCATCCAAAACCCCTTCCTGACCATGGTCACATATAACTCTTGATTTCCTAGTCGTACATAAGCAGAACAACACAATATCATACTAGCCGTAGTCAATCAGCTCACCATAATGGTGCATCTTATTCCTCGTGTATACCTGTTGAACACACAACTCCTAATTATGCATGCTTTTCAACTCCATAGTCTCCCCAATCATCTTACCACAGATTGGGGCTCTCAGTTGATATCCAGGTTTTGGAAGGAAACTTTTCACCTCCTGGATGTCCGTTCTCATACATGCACCTCCCATCAGCCCCAGACAACCAGCCAATCAGAACAAGTCAACCAGGTACTTGGCAGTATCTACACTGTTTCCTGAACCGATGCCAAAATCACTAGGTTGCATTACTCCTGTTAGCCGAATTTACTTATAATAATGCAAAACATGCTTCTACCAAATTCAGTCCTTTTTACTCCAAGTATGGTTTTCATCCATGGCTCCATCCCTCTGTCCCCCACCACCTGTGGCAGTTCCTGCTGCCTCACATCTGGTACAGACTATTCATAAGATCCAGGCTAACCTAAAGGAGCATGTATAGCAGGGGTGGGCAAACTATGGCCCATGAGCTGGATCCGGCCCACCAGCCGTTTTCAGCCAACCCTTGAGCTCCTGCTGGGGAGTGGGGTCTGGGGCTTGCCCTGCTCCGGCGCTCCGGCGCTCCAGTCGGGGAGCAGGGTCGGGGGCCGCTCCACGCTGCCCCCGGAAGCAGTGGCATGGCCCTGCTCCAGCTCCTATGTGGAGGGGCAGCCAGGGAGCTCCGCTCTGCACGCTGCCCCCACCACAAGTGCCGGGAACTGTGGCCAATGAGAGCTGAAGGGTTGGTACCTGCAGACAGGGCAGCACACAGAGCCAACTGGCCATGGTTCCGCGGAGGAGCCAGAGAGGGGACATGGCCGCTGCTTCTGGGAGCTGCTTGAGGTAAGTACCACCCAGAGCCTGCACCCCTGAGCCTCCTCCCATGCCCCAACCCCCTACCCCAGCTCTGATCCCCCTCCCGCCCTCCGAACCCCTCGGTCCCAGCCCGGAGCACCCTCCTACACCCCAAACTCCTCAGCCCCAGCCCCACCCCAGAGCCTGCACCCCCAGCCGGAGTCCTCAGCCCCCCGCCCCCCCGCATCCTACTCCCCCGCCCCGAGCCACCTCCTGCACCCTGAACTCCTCATTTCTGGCCCCACCCTGGAGCCCACACCCCCAACCAGAGTCCTCACCCCTTCCCATACCCCAACCCCAATTTTGTGAGCGTTTATACAATTTCATACAATTTCTATTCCCAGGTGTGGCCCTCGGGCCAAAACGTTTGCCCACCCCGATGTAGAAGCTGCCAAAATAGCCTACAAATGTCACACTGACAAAAAACGCCAAGAGGCCCCACCTCTGAAGGATGGTCAAAAAGTACAGCTGTCTACTAAATGCCTACAGATTGGTTAATCTACACACAAATTGGGCAACTGAAACACAGGCCCTTACCCCATTCTTCAGCAAATCAATCTGGTGGCATTTGAATGTATCCATCAATCCTGGAAGGTCCATCCAGCGTTTCATGGATGCCTCCTGAAGCTGTTCCTGGATGATCTGTTTCCACCACCACTGCTCCTGCTGCTGGTCAGACCCCTGAGACCAAGTTCCTGCTCCCTTGCCTTGTTCCTGCTCCCTTGTCCTAACCCCAGTAATGACTCTGGTTTTTGACCCTTGGTGTGGCTTCTACCTGTGACACCGCTTTGACCCTGGGTGTGACTCTGGACCAAGACCATGGCTGTTGGAATTATTAATAATATTTGAAATCACTATTTATATGGGAAATCACCAAACACCAATTTAACTGTAAATTCCTTTATTAAATCCAAAGGCCAAATGGCACTTTGAGCAGTTGCTCTAAACATGCCTAAAAAGCCTAACTAATAAGCAATTTACTACACCCAAACAGTAACAAAACATTTCTAAGCATTTGTTCAAGATACTTACAAATGAGCTAACCCCAGAGGTGCTTAGACCCAGGCAGGTATTAGCAATGAACCCTTTCAGAGATTACTTTTTATACCCTTTAACAAACAAGTGATGTCATTGCCAATGATTGACCGGCTAAAAACCAATCTGAGACAGTTCCCCCTCATTTCCAGTCTTAATCCAGACAAGATTTACAACTGCCTTTCTCCCCAAGGCCTTCCTTCTACTTGATAGTCAGGGTCTTTCTTTGGAACACAGATATATTTCCTTAACCAAAGCTAAGCTAACTTTAATTCTTTAATTTTATACTTATCCTGCAGCAAATCTTCTCTGGGCTGTTTACCATGTATGGGCCCTGACAGAACTTGTCTGACCCTTCTGGGCACATGGGGAATTATTGAAAGGCACGCAAGGACAAGCACCACTGGCGTGGAGTAAGCCTGTGTCCACACTGCAGAATGGTTGTGTTAGCAGCCAACAAGTTGTGCTCACTTGGCTATGCCCCTGGTGAGCCAGCTTACTCGAGCAAAGGGGTTTAGCATGGGGACAGGATTCAAGTTGACCTGAGTTAACTTTTCAGTGAAGGCAAGGCCTCAGATATGATTACATGAAGGGACACTGCTCCTAACAAGACCTCCTGTGTACGTCGGTATTTTCCATCTGTCTTGTAACAGGCTTGCCTAAGCTTAACAGTTGCACAATTTTAGCTCTCTGTTCACACATTTCTGACGATACCGTGTTTTACCTAAAGGAAACGTATCTTTGCATTATTGCTTTAGAAAATCTTGTGATATCTCAGGTGATTGTATCTTTCACATCACCCTTGTTGTGTAGGTTGGGATCTTGGTACTACTCTATTTCTTTCATTTGCCTTATTAATTATCATAGTGAATATTCTTATTTTTGCAAATCTCTCTCATGCTGCAGAGGCCCTTATATTGATCCATCAGTGGGGCCTTGGGGGTACAGTAAGAAGAAAAGCTCCAGGATCTAATTATTATTAATCAAGGATATTGCAGGGGCACCCAGAGGCCCCAGACAGGCCTTGTTATATTAGGGACCAAGAAGAAAATGTGCAGATCTCTGTTCATAGAATATCAGGGTTGGACGGGACCTCAGGAGGTCATCTAGTCCAACCCCCTGCTCAAAGCAGGACCAATCCCCAACTAAATCATCCCAGCCAGGGCTTTGTCAAGCCTGACCTTAAAAACCTCTAAGGAAGGAGATTCCACCACCTCCCTAGGGAACCCATTCCAGTGCTTCACCACCCTCCTAGTGAAATAGTGTTTCCTAATATCCAACCTAAACCTCCCCCACTGCAACTTGAGACCATTACTCCTCATTCTGTCATCTGGTACCACTGAGAACAGTCTAGATCCATCCTCTTTGGAACCCCCTTTCAGGTAGTTGAAAGCAGCTATCAAATTCCCCCTCATTCTTCTCTTCTGCAGACTAAACAAGCCCAGTTCCCTCAGCCTCTCCTCATAAATCATGTGCTCCAGCCCCCTAATCATTTTTGTTGCCCTCCGCTGGACTCTTTCCAATTTTTCCACATCCTTCTTGTAGTGTGGGGCCCAAAACTGGACACAATACTCCAGATGAGGCCTCTCCAATGTCGAATAGAGGGGAATTATCACGTCCCTCGATCTGCTGGCAATGCCCCTACTTATACAGCCCAAAATACCGTTAGTCTTCTTGGCAACAAGGGCACACTGTCGACTCATCCAGCTTCTCGTCCACTGTAACCCCTAGGTCCTTTTCTGCAGATCCTAGTTCCAGGCTCTGCTGTCAGCCTACTAAAGCCCAGTGTGTGACCCACAGCAGGGACCCTCGACCTGCGTCCCTGTGCAAAGCATGTATACTCCAATGACAGCTCTGTAGGATCGACCATCCAGGACTGGCTTCCTGGGCTGTGTGAACTGATGCAACTCTCCCTCCTCTAACCTCTCTGATTCCGTGTCCACGTGGAGCGCTGCGGACCACATAGCAATGAAGGGGTTAACCTAGGCATGTTTTTGTCATCAACCTTTCTTCCAGCCAACTAGAAAGCTTGGATTAACTAGTCTAAGATGTCACTTTCCATTAAGGCGAATGGGTCCCAAATAGCAATATAACACTGGTTCTCCCTTTGGGATTATGTGAGAGAGAGTTCTCTGATTCTGATCTGGTTTCTGGTGGGTTCTGAACCTGGCAAAGGGAAATGATTTTGCAGAACAAGAAAGATAACTAATGATGACTACTAGCAACCTCGGGAATATTAGCAGCATCAAAGAGACATTTTGCTCGGAGTGGCACTTTCTGGACCTCTAAAGAGGATCATGTGGGAACGTATTAAAAAAGCCTTGTTAAACTCACTTTCTGTTAGCTGTTTGGCCATCTGGAACTGGATCCGAGCTTTCTGGAGAAAGAATGGCCTGTTGACTCTTTCGATGCTCTCTGTTGTAACTGGATGCCTGCTCGGATTTTTGCTAAGGGTTTTGGAGCTGACAGACCTGGTAAGTGGCAGAAACATGTTGTATGTGCAGAAAAATTGGGGTGGGATCATGGGGCGGGTTAAAACTCTTAGTATAAAGGAACTATTGCTATAAAACTTCTTTTGTGTAGAAATGTGTTAATCTGCACTAAATTAAACCTCACACTATACATTGTACAGAGAAAAACACCCGTCCATCTCACCCCTGCTCCCCAGCACAGCTCTAGCAGCATTAGCAGGCTCTCTTAGAACTAATGCTTATTTATTTTCACAAAACGTACTGATTGGCACAGCATGAAGGGTTAGCACAGGAATCCAAACTAAACTGCAGTTGCCAAACTAAAGGCCCTTTTGGTGAGGAATCCTCCATGCAGTCTCAATGTTTCTCCACTTACTGATCTACAGAAATCGTTCACTCACAGTGGGGCAAACCCTGCCCCTCACTCTGCCAGGGCGGTGTCCCTGGCAGAGGAACCAGTGCAATTCCATTGCATGAGGGGACAGGCAAGCCAGCATGGTATGGAGCCCAGTTCTGCAAGGGCTCCTTGTTTGGCAATGTGCAGACAGGGGTAGGACATGGGTGGGGAAGGGGAGGGCTAGAGTGCCCACTGTCTGGCCTTTCCCTGGGAGAGGCTACTCCAAGTTACTCCACCAAGGGGCTACAGCAGCCTTGGGAATAGTTCTGCAGCATGGAGGGGGCAGGTTCATTTCACCACCCCCTCTCCACACACCTGCCCTGTTCCTGGTTCAGCTACTCAGGCTCGCTGCTAGGTGCAGGATTTGCTTCACTGTGCAAATGAGCCAGGTTCTGTTGTCATAGTACTTAGCACATGCACAGCGCTTGAGGAATCCTCCCACCAGCTCTGGGAAGTGTGTCAATAAATAGTGAGCCCCATTAGAGAGAGCTGGCAACGGAGATGAAGAGATTTGCTCAAGGCCACACCACTAGTCAGTGGCAGAGGTGGGATTAGAATGTAGCAATTTCTGATACCTGCCCTCACGCTGCCTCTCATCTACGAGCTTCTTGTAGAGGAATTAACTGAGCCAAAATGTAATTGACTAATCCGATATTCAGCATTTCCCAGGACCCTTGGGACCATGGACAAGGGTGCAGTGCTAATGAATAACACAAAGTTAAAAATACATGTTAGATTACATTGGTTCTCTTAGAATATGGAACAACTTCCTCCTGATTTTTGATGTAGGCATTATTTTAGCTGGCTCCGGTGGTAGTTGAGAGGCGCCTTTGTTTGGTTGTTACCTCTCAGAGCTCTGCTCATTCTGTAACAACCCCATTTAATCTGGCAGGATTTAGAAATGTCTGTCACTTCAATTATGTCTCCCAGCATGCTGCCCATAGCAGAGATAAGCTGGTTACTTAAGTGAAGCAAGCGCCAAGCCTGGTGACTCTCAGTGACACCCCGTCTGCCACGCCTGCTGAGCTTTCATGGAGCATTGCCGAGGGAGTCTCCCTGCCTGCTGAGCATCTGTGCCCAATGACCCACTGAGGTTCAGTTTGCTGTGTTCCCGTGCCCAATGAGCCCACGTGCCCTGGAGCTAGGGCCCTACCAAATTCACGTTCTGTTTTGGACAATTTCACAGTCATAGGATTTAAAAAATCATAAATTTCATGATTTCAACTATTTAAATCTGAAATTTCACAGTGTTGTAATTGTAGGGGCCCCGACCCAAAAAGGAGTTGTGGGGGGGGGTCACAAGGCTATTGTGAGGGGGTTGCAGTACTGCTACCATCAGAGGTGATGCGAGGGAGGGGCAGGAATGGTCACATGCCCCTCCCCAGATGCCATAGGGGGCGGGGAGTTACAGCTGTGCTCAGGTACGGGCCTCAGGTCAGAAGGAGAGTACCTCGCCTGTGCTCTGCGGCTGCTGGCCCTGCCCTGGTGATGGGGCAAATTGGGAGGGAGCAGGGAGGAAGGGGGGGCTGCCGGGAACACTGAGGATGATTGTGGGGATCATGGGGAGGAACGGGGGGCAGCATAGGCCAGGGCTGGGAGTCTGGGGGGGGCTGTGTGGCCGCAGTAAGGAAACAGCCATGTGGCCGGGATGGATGGGCATCTGTTTTTTTTTAAAGATTGAAACAAAGAGAAGGGCTGAGCACCTCTCTGGCTTGTGGGGCAGAGTCTGTGTATGTCGTGGTAGTCCGGGGTGAATGCTAGCTCACTCACTCCATTGCCCTCCAGAATCCCAGGTCAGAATTAAAATACTCTGGATTTCCTCCCTCACATGATGAATCCCTTAGGATCAATTATGGTAGGACCCCAATGCCCAGGGATTTTCTGTTCATGCCATCGTGTCTGCAGACAAGTGAACTTCACCTTGCTAAGACCCCTACTATTGGGGTTGACAGGAGCAGCTCAAGGCCATGGGCCAGTTCTCTGGGCTGGGGTGTGTCTGCTCGAGCTCTCTGGTTGGATGCTCAAGTTGTTTGAACTGGGACTTTCTAACATGCCCAATGCCCCTTCCTTGTTTCCTTGCCCCTCTTCTGAATGGGCAGGTCTAAACTGGGGAAATAGCCTGTGTTTAAAAACGTGTTTGCGAACATGCTTGTTTTCAATACAACCTATTTCCTAGTCTGGACAGGGTGGGCCAATGTCAGATCCCCACATTCCATTCTTCCCTCAGGTACAGGCTTTAAAGAGGGAAATTGCTCTATTATATAGTAAACAGGGCTGTGGGTGTGTTTTCCAGCAATGTCTCTTTTCGTTTTCATTATTCACCCTCTCTCCTAGCCTTGAGACAGAACCAGTTGCTGACTCTAGGCTCCTCTGAGAGCCACAAACCCCTCTCCTGTTTTTGCTGGGAGTGTGGTTTGAATCTAACGCTGGAATCGCTGTACAGCATGTTTAGCTGGTGGCCTCCTTTCACACTATGCCCTTAGCAGCACATTCCATTCGATCGGTTTGCTGTAGGGCTACAGCGTCTGCGCCCTATTCCCAGAGTAGCACTGTGGTGGTCTTGCTATGTAACAAGAGAGCCACTTCCAGCTCACATTGGAAATACAGGAAGTAGCATTGATGGCAATGTTTCCACTGCAAAGAGTTTGCCAAGAAAGGATAAGGACAAAGTGTTGTTAGCTGTTCTCTCCCACCAGATGCAAAGTACACAAAAGGTGTGCAGCGATCCTGAGTGTCACCTTACTGCACCCATCCCTGCAGTGGCTGAGTGTTACATGGATACATACTTCAATATTATTTCTATTACAATACGTGGATACCTAATAGGGGCTTATAAATTGCAAGCTCTGAAAATACTGCACACAGAGTGGGGTATTAGAAGGTGTGCTGTATTGTATACCGTGGTGGGTTGGAAGGTATGGCATATTGTGTACAGTGGGGTATTGGAAGGTATGGTATATTGTTGCCCTTTGAAAGCTAGGGGTATAATTAATCTGTTGTAATTCCACTGACTCCAGTGAAATTACACCAGGGGTAAAATTGGCCTAGTAGATTTAATTCTTTTTCTGTACTGCTGCAAAAATATCTTCTGGCGTACATTGTTCCAGAAATCCTCAGCAAACGTGCATTAGTTATTGTTTGTTCCCTGCACTTTAGTGTAACAAAAACTAAAATGAAAAGAGAAATTTAAGGCTTAAGCCATAAAGCAAGCAGGTCAAATGTATAATTGAAGCGACTGAGCAACACAATAGGTGTCCAAAAGCTGGGCTACTGAGGAGAACCTGGTGTCTGGTGGAGAGATGCAATAGATCTGCTCTGCTGCCAAAGCAGGTCAGTGGTGATAGAGGAGGTAAACCTGGTCTAAGATGATCACACCATTATCTGTCCCTGGTATTACAGATCTAAGGGACAGCTCTCTGCTTATCAAGTCCAGGGGTCCCCTCATTCTCCTCCCATACAGCAACTCGAACGGGGAAAACCCTGTGGCTTCCTGGGGCACTTCCCTGTATGCGAACAGCAGGTGGGGTAAATACTTGTCCCAATCCTGTGGGTGCTGGTCCATAAATGTTTTCAGCATCATCTTTAGGGTCCCATTGAACCTCTCCACCAGCCCGTTGGACTGAGGGTGATACACCAAGGCTCAGGTGTGTCGGACCCCACACTTCTCCCATAAGCGCTGGAGCAGGGCTGACATGAAGTTGGACCCTTGGTCCATAAGGACCTCCTTGGGGAACCCCACTCTGCTGAAAATAGTCAGCAGCGCGTCTGCCATGGTGTCTGCCTCGATAGAGGACAAGGCCACCACCTCGGGGTAGCGCATAGCGAAATCTACCACCACTAGAATGTATCTCTTCCCTGACCAGGTCACCCTGCTGAGGGGCCCCACTATGTCCATAACCACCTTCTGAAAAGGCTCCTCTATGATGGGCAAAGGTCTCAGAGCTGCTTTACACTTATCCCGGGCCTGGTGCGCCGGATGCCCTGATGCCCTGAGAGGGGACTATCGTGGGCCAAGTACAACAGTCTGCGGCAGTACCTCTGGGGGACCACCAACTGCCTCCTGGCTTTCCAAGGTTCAGTTTGCCCCAAACCAGTCCAGTCCCAGTACGGGAATCCTTTGTCCTCCCCCTGGGATCCTGCACCGCTGTGGCCAGCAAGGGGCCTCAGCTTCTCCAAGGAGGGATCCTCCTCCAGCTCCGTCTGGAATTCAGCTGCTGGGTTTGAGGATACAGCCCTGATTGGCGGTGCCTCAGTTTCCCCACATTGGGACAGAGGCACCGGCCCAGCCCTGTCAAGCCCTACCCTCGGTGCTTCGGTCCCTCCCTTTGGGAGGTCCCGCGTCCCTTGCTGGCTCTGGCTCCGGGTAAGGACCAGGGCGTTCTGAGTGCCATCTGGCCAGTTCTCCAAGTCATTACCCATTAGCACCTCGGTAGGCAGGTGATCGTGCACCCCGACCTCTTTGGGTCCCTCCTTAGCCCCCCATCTGCTGTCCACAAAGTCATGCACCAGTGCACCCGCACTGCGCAGATCTTTAGGTTTCCGGTCCACTAAACACATCTTAAGGTCTGGAGGGCAGATGTCATACATCTGCTCCAACCCCACCAGGTTATACACGTCCTCTGCGGTAGTGGCCCCTACACCCTTCCCCCACTTACGGAGATATTCCCCTAGCAGGTTGGCGACCTCCTTGTAAGTGACACCTGGGGTCTTACTTACACCCCGGAATCGTTTCCTGTACGCCTCGGGGGTCAGGTCAAACTTCCGCAGCAAAGCCTGTGTGAACAGGTCATAGTCCCCCATCTCAATATCATCCATTTGGCTGAACGCCTCTATGGCCTTGGGACCCAGCAGCGGGGTCAGACCGCGAAGCCTGTCTGCGGGGTCAGTCTGGTTCAGATCACAAGCCTTCTGAAAGGCTGTGAGGTAGGCATCAATATCTCTCCCCACACACACACACCTCCTTAAACCGGGGCAGCAGTTTGGTATCTAAATTCCCCACAAAACTGGCATCTCGGGGCCCTTCCCCACTTACCCCCCGGCAGGCCCTCTTGGCTCGCCGCTCCTCCAACTCCAACTCGTTCTTCCATTGTTCTGAACAGTCCACCACCCTCCGCTCCTCCTGCTTCAGCTCCTTCACTTTCAGCTCCAGCTCCAGCCTCCGCAGCTCTGCCAAGGAGAAACCTGACTGGGGTTCCCCTGTGCTGACTGGGGAGTCGGGTCTGATAGACTCCCGGTTGCTAGACGGACTGCCCCCATGGCTACTCCTCAGCTCTCTGGGCACCCCGGGAGCCCCCCTGGGGTCTGGAACCTGTTCCTCAGACTGGTCATTCTCTACAAGCTGAGCCATCAGCTGCTCCTTAGTGAGCCTCCCCACGCTCAGCCCTCTCTCCCTGCACAGACGTGCCAGGTCCCTCTTACGGAGATGGTTATAGGCCAGTTCCTCGCTGGTTCCTTCAATTCCCTCGTTTTATCGTGGGCAGCCACTCACTGCAAAGCACCTGTGCTTGCAGCCAACTGTCTACAGGGTGCATCCGCCAACCATCCTCTGCTACCACATTGTCACGGACTCACAGGTCGTGCCCACTCTTGGCCCCATACGGTCCTTGGGGGGAACCCCCTTCAGTGTGACAGCCCTTCTCGGGGATTAAGCCCCTCTGCCTCCTGGAACCGCACCTCTCTGAGCCTTAGCACACCTGTCTCTTGCCGTGGGCCCCCTCAGGGAGTCCACTCGCTCTGGACCTCTGGGGCCTTCACTCCCAGAGGGAATAATGCAACCCTGTTCTCTAGACCTGAGCGACTCTCAGCCAGCATAAAACAGGAGGGTTTATTGAGCGTCTGAACACAACATAGGAAACTCTCAGGGCCCTCAGGCCTGGCCTCCCTCAGCACAGTACATCTAAGTCTCTCCTGCATCCAGGTGGGCTCTGCGTACTCTCTCTCTCCAGTCCCGAGCCCCCCGTGCTTTCCAGCTGGGCATCTGATATCACCTGCCCCCAAGCCCCGCCTCTGTCCACTGTCTTCTATCCAGGTAAACAGGGTCACCTCGGCCTCCTCTCCTCTTAGCTGTCCTATGTTCCCCACTGGCTGGAACTGGTTGGTCAGATCACCGGGGTCCTCTCTTCGCAGCCCATTGTCCTCCCACTGGCCAGAACCGGCTGCGACTCCCGAGCTGGGCCTCCAGGTCACCAGTCGCTGGGGTATCCATTCTCCAGGCCATTGGCTGGGGTCCCAAGTTCCGTCGCTGGTCCTCTGTAACCACAAACTCCCTCTCCCATCACCTCGTTAAACCAGTAACACCCAGGGAAACTGCATCCCATCCCCTCTGCATGCAACCATTGAAAAAAACAAGAAAATCCCCCACTTTGTCACAGAGATTACGGATTTGGTTGATAAAGTTAGTAGTGTTGATGTAATATACATAGACTTCTGTAAGGCGTTTTACTTGGTACTACATGGTATTTTGATTAAACAAACTAGAGCATATTAAAAAAAGCATGGTGTGCCTTAAATGGGTTAAAAACTGGCTAAGTGAGAGGTCTAAAATTGTCATTGTAAATGGGGAATTGTCATTGCATAGGTATGTTTCTACTGGGGTCCTGCAGAAATCAGTTCTTGGCCATACACTATTTTTATCAATGATTTGGGGGGGAAAACCATCACTAATACAATTTGCAGATGACACAAAAATTAGAGTAGTGGTAAATAATGAAGAGGGAAAGTCATTGATACCGAGCAATATGGAATTGCTTGGTAAACTGGGCACAAGCAAACAATAATTTTTAATACTGCTACATCACAAAATCATAGACACCTTGAGCTGGAAGGGACGTTGAGAAGTCACCTTGTTCAGCCCCTTGTACTGAGGCAGGACCACAGGACCTAGACTATCCCTGACAGGGGTTTGTCCAACCTGTTCTTAAAACCTCCAATGGCAGGGGTTCCACAATCTTCTGTGGAAGCCTAGTCCAGTGATATATGTGTAGAGGTATATGACGTAAATGTAGAAGAACATAAGAACGCCCAGACTGGGTCAGAACAATGGTCCATCTAGCCCAGTATCCTGTCTTCCAACAGTGGCCAATGCATTCCTATACATCTAGGAACAAAGAATGCAGTTCCCACTTACAGGATGGGGGATGCTAACTTGGGAAGCAGTGACAAGAAGTTCAGCGTGGACCACCAGGCACCTCTCAGGAGAAGGCACACACATAGACTATGCATAGACACATAGACCATGCATTTCAGCCGCCTGATCCAGCTGGGACTGCTGAGCTGGGGGGAGCAGAGCAAGAGATGTGTGGTCACGTGGCTCTGCTCAGAGACGTGAGCTAGTCCTTCTACGCGCTAGCCAAAGCCAATATGAACAAGTAGGCTATTAAGCTGGAATTTTCAAGGAACCCTAAGGAGTTAGGTGTCCAAATCCCATTGAATTTCAATGAGGGGGCCCCCTAACTCTCTTAGGCGTCTTTGAAAATCTTAGTCTTAGAATACGCCTGGGAACATTCATAGACACAAGTTATCTCCAGCACTCTGTGTGAGGGCACAGCCAGCCTCTAACCATGGGGGGGAGGGGAAGCTGCCCCTGAGGGAAAGTTATCCCATAACTGCTCTTGCACCTTCCTCTGAAGCATCTGGTGCTGGCCTTGAAGACAGGCTACTGACTAGGTGGACCCCATGGCTGATCCTGCCTGGCCATTCCTGCACAGCCAAAGTTATGTGGGATGTGTTCTCAGTCAGTGTCTTCCCAGAAAGAGAGTGCAGTGCACGTTCTGGGAGTGCTTTCCCCAGCACTGACTGCAGTGTGAATGCCTCAGTCAGGGAGAGAGAGAGGAGAGTGGCTGCGAAACATGAGGTAAACCACCCATTGGCTCCCCACAGTGAGTGCGTACATTGACACTGAGGTGGAGGTGGGGACCTTGGCTTCGTCTGCCCGGCTGGTATGCAAGCCTGGCCCCTCCCCACCTGTCACTCAGAATTCAGGGGCTCTAGCAGAAGAATTTGGATTCCTTGCTCTATGGCGCACCCAAGGCCAAGGTTATCGGTGATAGCAATCCCTTGGGGACCAGGGAGTGGGGTTATTGCTGACAGTGATTCTTGCAGTAACTGGGGAAGAGGGTTATTCATGCTGGAGATACCTTAGCGTCAGGGGATGTGGGGTTATCAGTGCCGGCGATCCCTCAGGGCCGGGGGCGTGGGGTTATCGGTGACGGCGATCCCTCAGGGCCGGGGGCGTGGGGTTATCGGTGACGGCGATCCCTCAGCGCCGGGGGCGTGGGGTTATCGGTGACGGCGATCCCTCAGGGTCGGGGGCGTGGGGTTATCGGTGACGGCGATCCCTCAGGGTCGGGGGCGTGGGGTTATCGGTGACGGCGATCCCTCAGCGCCGGGGGCGTGGGGTTATCGGTGACGGCGATCCCTCAGGGTCGGGGGCGTGGGGTTATCGGTGACGGCGATCCCTCAGGGTCGGGGGCGTGGGGTTATCGGTGACGGCGATCCCTCAGCGCCGGGGGCGTGGGGTTATCGGTGACGGCGATCCCTCAGGGTCGGGGGCGTGGGGTTATCGGTGACGGCGATCCCTCAGGGTCGGGGGCGTGGGGTTATCGGTGACGGCGATCCCTCAGGGCCGGGGGCGTGGGGTTATCGGTGACGGCGATCCCTCAGGGCCGGGGGTGTGGGGTTATCGGTGACGGCGATCCCTCTGTAAGGATAAGGCCTTTGTCTGCAACCATATTGTAAGGCCTAAAGCCTAAGGCCTTCATCTGCAGCCAGATTAAAAGAGCAGCCGAGCAGTAGCCATTAGCTAAGAAGCAGGAATTCACATCCTCACATTCCATCTAAATTCCATTCAATCAATGTAATATCAGGCTGTTAAGAAGGAGACCCCGTCCTAATGGCCCCCACTATCACCAGATAAAGAAACAGATCTTACGATGGTTAAAGAAAACTTAGTTTGCTAGCAGCCTGTCTGTCAAGAAATCACTTCTCAATAGTTGTGGTTGTGAAATCCTCATTTCTTTATTGTTTTGTCATTATGGTCCCCACTTCCCTATTGTTTATCTGTATGTTCTCTGTCTGGTTCTTGAATTGTTTCTGTCTGTTACATAATTAATTTTGCTAGGTGTAAATGAATGAAGGTGGTGGGGTAGGATTGGTTAAAGAATTTTGTTACACTGTGTTAGGATTGGTTAGTAAAATTTTAGTATAAGGACTGGTTACGGTGCAGCTAAACAGGGCTCAGATTTCACTCTATAAACTGGGGTCCAAAAAGAAGTTCTTTGGGAATCAACTCCAGGACACAGCCCCAAAGATCAGAGCTGCCAGACCTCAGCACTCTGCCCATGACACCGGGCAGAAACTGGAGTCCCCCGGATGGACCCAATCCTGACTGGCCATCAGGAAAAGTTCATCTGTTTTATTGGGAGTGGTGAGCACTGTATGTGTAGCGTGTGCAGTCTGTTTAATAAATAGAGGTGATGTAGGCTATTTCTGTGTCTTTGGTGATTGTTAATAAATAGAGGTTATGTAGTATATTACTGTGTAAGGCTCTTTCACTGGGAAAAGGTCCTGCACTCCTGCAGAAGTAGTATACACCCGGAGCCCTATGTATTGGGAAAGGGTGTGGGTACTTACACTGACCAGGTTAGTTTCACCCGGAGCCCTACGGGTTGGGAAAGGGTATGGGTAGTAACCCTGACGAAGTTGGTTACACCCGGAGCCCTCTGTATTGGGAACGGGGAGGTGTTTTTTTCCTGGAGCCCTGCGCTTTGGGAAAGGGTGGGGGTACTTACACTGACCCGGTTAGTTACACCCGGAGGCCTACGGATTGGGAAAGGGGATGGGTACTTACACTGACCAGGTTAGTTACACCCGGAGCCCTATGTATTGGGAACGGGTAGGTGTTTTTTTCCTGGAGCCCTACGATTTGGGAAAAGGTGGGGGTGCCCTAATGTGTGCAGGTAACACCTCAGCGTCGGGGGTTGGGCAGGGGTTATCGATGCTGGTAATCTCTCAGCGGCGGGGGCTGGGGTAATCGGTGCTAGCAATCCCTCACCTTCCAGGGATGTGGGGTTATCGGTTTTGGCGATCTCACAGTGTGGGGTGAGTGGGATTATCGGTGCCAGTGATCCCTCAGCATGGGGAGGGGGGGTTATCGGTTGCTGTTGATCTCTCAGTGTCAGGGGGCGTGGGGATATCGGTGCCGGCGAGCTCTCTGTGTCAGGGGGCG
>QXTE01000278.1:792676-957048 GCA_003942145.1 Platysternon megacephalum
GTGTCAGGGGGCGTGGGGATATCGGTGCCGGCGAGCTCTCGGTGTCAGGGGGCGTGGGGATATCGGTGCCGGCGAGCTCTCGGTGTCAGGGGGCGTGGGGATATCGGTGCCGGCGAGCTCTCGGTGTCAGGGGGCGTGGGGATATCGGTGCCGGCGAGCTCTCGGTGTCAGGGGGCGTGGGGATATCGGTGCCGGCGAGCTCTCGGTGTCAGGGGGCGTGGGGATATCGGTGCCGGCGAGCTCTCGGTGTCAGGGGGCGTGGGGATATCGGTGCCGGCGAGCTCTCGGTGTCAGGGGGCGTGGGGATATCGGTGCCGGCGAGCTCTCGGTGTCAGGGGGCGTGGGGATATCGGTGCCGGCGAGCTCTCGGTGTCAGGGGGCGTGGGGATATCGGTGCCGGCGAGCTCTCGGTGTCAGGGGGCGTGGGGATATCGGTGCCGGCGAGCTCTCGGTGTCAGGGGGCGTGGGGATATCGGTGCCGGCGAGCTCTCGGTGTCAGGGGGCGTGGGGATATCGGTGCCGGCGAGCTCTCGGTGTCAGGGGGCGTGGGGATATCGGTGCCGGCGAGCTCTCGGTGTCAGGGGGCGTGGGGATATCGGTGCCGGCGAGCTCTCGGTGTCAGGGGGCGTGGGGATATCGGTGCCGGCGAGCTCTCGGTGTCAGGGGGCGTGGGGATATCGGTGCCGGCGAGCTCTCGGTGTCAGGGGGCGTGGGGATATCGGTGCCGGCGAGCTCTCGGTGTCAGGGGGCGTGGGGATATCGGTGCCGGCGAGCTCTCGGTGTCAGGGGGCGTGGGGATATCGGTGCCGGCGAGCTCTCGGTGTCAGGGGGCGTGGGGATATCGGTGCCGGCGAGCTCTCGGTGTCAGGGGGCGTGGGGATATCGGTGCCGGCGAGCTCTCGGTGTCAGGGGGCGTGGGGATATCGGTGCCGGCGAGCTCTCAGTGTCGCACGGTTGGCGTTTTCAGTGACAGCGATCCCTCAGTTTATGGGGGTGTGGGGTTATCAGTTCTGGAGCAGAGGAAGATGATCAGGAACAGTCAACATGGATTCACCAAGGGCAAGTCACGCCTGACCAACCTGATTGCCTTTTATGATGAGATAACTGGCTCTGTGGATACGGGGAAAGCGATGGATGTGATATACCTTGACTTTAGCAAAGCTTTTGATATGGTCTCTCACAGTATTGTTGCCAGCAAGTTAAAGAAGTATGGATTGGATGAATGGACTATAACAGGAGTAGGCAACCTATGGCACGCAAGCTGATTTTCAGTGGCACTCACACTGCCCGGGTCCTGGCCACCGGTCCGGGGGGCTCTGCATTTTAATTTAATTTTAAATGAAGCTTCTTAAACATTTTTAAAACCTCATTTACTTTACATACAACAATAGTTTAGTTATTTATTAAAGACTTATAGAAAGAGACCTTCTAAAAATGTTAAGAATGTATGACTGGCACGCGAAACCTTAAATTAAAGTGAATAAATGAAGACTCGGCACAGCACTCCTGAAAGGTTGCCGACCCCTGGACTATAAGGTGGCTAGAAAGCTGGCTAGATTGTCAGGCTCAATGGGTAGTTGGCAGCTGGTATCAAGCGGCGTGCCCCAGGGGTCGGTCCTGGGGCTGGTTTTGTTCAACATCTGGATGTTTGGATTAATTGCACCCTCATCAAGTTCGCAGATGACACAGCTGGGGGGAGAGGTAGATATGCTGGAGGGTAGGGATAGGGTCCAGAGGGACCTAGACAAATTAGAGGATTGGGCCCAAAGAAATCTGATGCGGTTCAACAAGGACAAGTGCAGAGTCCTGCACTTAGGAAGGAAGAATCCCGTGCACCGCTACAGGCTTGGGACCGACTGGCTAAGTGGCAGTTCTGCAGAAAAGGACATGGGGATTACAGTGGACGAGAAGCTGGATATGAGTCAGTAGTGTGCCCTTGTTGCCAAGAAGGCTAATGGCATATTGGGCTGCATTAGTAGGAGCATTGCCAGCAGATCGAGGGAAGTGATTATTCCCCTCTATACGGCACTGGTGAGGCCACATTTGGAGTTTTGTGTCCAGTTTTGGGCCCCCCACTATAAAAAGGATGTGGACAAATTGGAGAGAGTCCAGCGGAGGGCAACAAAAATGATCAGGGGGCTGGGGCACATGACTTACGAGGAGAGGCTGAGGGAACTGGGCTTGTTTAGTCTGCAGAAGAGAAGAGTGAGGGGGGATTTGATAGCAGCCTTCAACTACCTGAAGGGGGGTTCCAAAGAGGATGGAGCTCGGCTGTTCTCAGTGGTGGCAGATGACAGAACAAGGAGCAATGGTCTCAAGTTGCAGTGGGGGAGGACTAGGTTGGATATTAGAAAACACTATTTCATTAGGAGGGTGGTGAAGTACTGGAATGAGTGACCTAGGGAGGTGGTGGAATCTCCATCCTTAGAAAATTAGGGTTGGAAGGGACCTCAGGAGGTATCTAGTCCAATTCCCTGCTCAACATGGGACCAACCCCAACTAAAGCATCCCAGCCAGGGCTGAGAGGTTTTTAAGGTCAGGCTTGACAAAGCCCTGGCTGGGATGATTTAGTTGGTGTTGGTCCTGCTTTGAGCAGGGGGTTGGACTAGATACCTCCTGAGGTCTCTTCCAACCCTGATAGTCTATGATTCTATGTTTCTATGATTGTGGCGATCTCGCAGCATAGGTGGCGCAGGGTTATCAGTGCTGGCGACCCCTCAGCAGCTGGTGGTGTGGAGTTCTCAATGCTGGTGACCCCTCAGCGTGGGGGGGTATGGGGTTATTGGTGCCAGCGATCCATCAGCGTTGGGCGACGTGGGGTTATTGGTTCCGGCAATCTCTCAGCATGGGGGCGTGGGGTTATCGGTGCCGGCAATCCCTCATTTTCGGGGGGCCTGGGGTTTTTGATGCTGCCGATCTCTGAGCATCACAGGGTGTGGGGTTATTGGAGCCTGCGATCTCTCAGTGTCAAGGTGGGGCCATTGGGGTTATCAGTGCCAGCAATCCTTCTGTGTCGGGGGGCATGGGGTTATCGGTGCTGGGGATCCTTCAGCGTCCGGGGACGTGGGGTTATCAGTGGTGGCGATCCCTCAGCTTCGGGGGGCGTGGAGTTATCGATGCTGGTGACCTCTCAGCATCAGAGGGGCTATGAGTGCTGGAGATCTCTCAGTGTGGGGGGGAGTGGGGTTATC
Source organism: Platysternon megacephalum (assembly GCA_003942145.1). Classification (NCBI taxonomy): domain Eukaryota; kingdom Metazoa; phylum Chordata; order Testudines; family Platysternidae; genus Platysternon; species Platysternon megacephalum. The sequence continues at coordinate 795,868 of QXTE01000278.1, forward strand.
GGTGCTGGCGATTTCTCATCGTGGGTGGGAATGTGTTTATTGATGCCAGTGATCCTTCAGCGTTGGTGGGGGAAGTGGGATGGTTATCAGTGAGAGAAGCACTCCGTAACAGAGCTGAGGGTGGTGTGTACAGCCCTGCCAGATCCCATGTGGGCAGTGGGTAATACCTGGTAAGCTTAGCAAGAGCATTGTCTGCTTATTGTTTTCTGAGATGTTTTCTCTGCAGTGCCTTTAGAATCATAGAATCATAGAATATCAGGGTTGGAAGGGACTTCAGGAGGTCATCTAGTCCAACCCCCTGCTCAAAGCAGGACCTAATCCCAACTAAATCATCACAGCCAGGGCTTTGTCAAGCCTGACCTTAAAAACCTCTAAGGAAGGAGATTCCACCACATAGAATCATAGAATCATAGAATCTCAGGGTTGGAAGGGACCTCAGGAGGTCATCTAGTCCAACCCCCTGCTCAAAGCAGGACCAAACCCAACTAAATCAGCCCAGCCAGGGCTTTGTCAAGCCTGACCTTAAAAACCTCTAAGGAAGGAGATTCCACTACCTCCCTAGGTAACCCATTCCAGTTCTTCACCACCCTACTAGTGAAAAAGTTTTTCCTAATGTCCAACCTAAACCTCCCCCTCTGCAACTTGAGACCATTACTCCTTGTTCTGTCATCTTCTATCACTGAGAACAGTCTAGATCCATCCTCTTTGGAACCCCCTTTCAGGTAGTTGAAAGCAGCTATCAAATCGCCCCTCATTCTTCTCTTCTGCAGACTAAACAATCCCAGTTCCCTCAGCCTCTCCTCGTAAGTCATGTGCTCCAGCCCCCTAATCATTTTTGTTGCCCTCCGCTGGACTCTCTCCAATTTATCCACATCCTTCTTGTAGTGTGGGGCCCAAAACTGGACACAGTACTCCAAATGAGGCCTCACCAGTGCTGAGTAGAGGGGAATGATCACATCCCTCGATCTGCTGGAAATGCCCCTACTTATACAACCCAAAATGCCATTAGCCTTCTTGGCAACAAGGGCACACTGTTGACTCATATTCAGCTTTTCGTCCACCGTAACCCCTAGGTCCTTTTCTGCAGAACTGCTGCCCAGCCATTCGGTCCCTAGTCTATAGCAGTGCATGGGATTCTTTCGTCCTAAATGCAGGACTCTGCACTTGTCCTTGTTGAACCTCATCATATTTCTTTTGGCCCAATCCTCTAATTTGTCTAGGTCCCTCTGTATCCTATCCCTACCCTCCAGCGTATCAACCACTCCTCCCAGTTTAGTGTCATCTGCAAACTTGCTAAGGGTGCAGTCCACACCATCTTCCAGATCGTTAATGAAGATATTGAATAAAACCGGCCCCAGCACCGACCCTTGGGGCACTCCACTTGATACCGGCTGCCAACTAGACAAGGAACCATTGATCACTACCCGTTGAGCCCGACCATCTAGCCAGTTTTCTATCCACCTTACCGTCCATTCATCCAGCCCATACTTCTTTAACTTGCTGGCAAGAATACTGTGGGAGACTGTATCAAAAGCTTTGCTAAAGTCCAGAAATAGCACATCCACTGCTTTCCCCTCATCCACAGAGCCGGTTATCTTATCATAGAAGGCAATTAGGTTAGTCAGGCATGACTTGCCCTTGGTGAATCCATGCTGACTGTTCCTGATCACTTTCCCCTCCTTTAAGTGGTTCAGGATTGATTCCTTGAGGACCTGTTCCATGATTTTTCCAGGGACTGAGGTGAGACTAACTGGCCTGTAGTTCCCTGGATCTTCCTTCTTCCCTTTCTTAAAGATGGGCACTACATTAGCTTTTTTCCAGTCGTCCGGGACCTCCCCCGATCGCCATGATTTTTCAAAGATAATGGCCAATGGCTCCGCAATCTCATCGGCCAACTCCTTTAGCACCCTCGGATGCAGCGCATCCGGCCCCATGGACTTGTGCTCGTCCAGCTTTCCTAAATAGTCCCGAACTACTACTTTCTCCACAGAGAGCTGGTCACCTCCTCCCCATACCGTGCTGCAGAGTGCAGCTGTCTGGGAGCTGACCTTGTCTGTGAAGACAGAGGCAAAAAAAGCATTTAGTACACTAGCTTTCTCCACATCCTCTGTCACTAGGTTCCCTCCCTCATTCAGCAAGGGGCCCACACTTTCCTTGACTTTCTTCTTGTTGCTAACATACCTAAAGAAACCCTTCTTGTTACTCCTAACATCTCCGGCTAGCTGCAACTCCAAGTGTGATTTGGCCTTCCTAATTTCACACCTGCATGCCTGAGCAATACTTTTATACTCCTCCCTGGTTATTTGTTCAATCTTCCACTTCTTGTAAGCTGTTTTTTTGTGTTTAAGACGAGCAAGGATTTCACTGTTAAGCCAAGCTGGTCGCCTGCCATATTTACTTTTCTTCCTACACATGGGGATGGTTTGTTCCTGCAACCTCAATAAGGTTTCTTTAAAATACAGCCAGCTTTCCTCTACTCCTTTCCCCCTCATGTTATTCTCCCAGGGGACCTTGCCCATCAGTTCCCTGAGGGAGTCAAAGTCTGCTTTTCTAAAGTCCAGGGTCTCTGTTCTACTGCTCTCCTTTCTTCCTTGTATCAGGATCCTGAACTCGACCATCTCATGGTCACTGCCTCCCAGGTTCCCATCCACTATTGCTTCCTCTACTATTTCTTCCCTGTTTGTGAGCAGCAGGTCAAGAAAAGCTTTTCCCCTAGTTGGTTCCTCCAGCACTTGCACCAGGAAGTTGTCCCCTACACTTTCCAGAAACTTCCTGGATTGTCTGTGAGCTGCTGTATTGCTCTCCCAGCAGATATCAGGGTGATTAAAGTCACCCATGAGAACCAGGGCCTGTGATCTAGCAATTTCTGTTAGTTGCTGGAAGAAAGCCTCGTCCACCTCATCCCCCTGGTCTGGGGGTCTGTAGCAGACTCCCACCACGACATTACCCTTGTTGTTCATACTTCTAAATTTAATCCAGAGACACTCAGGTTTTTCTGCAGTTTCGTACTGGAGCTCTGAGCAGTCATACTGCTCTCTTACATACAAAGCAACTCCCCCACCTTTTCTGCCCTGCCTGTCTTTCCTGAACAGTTTATATCCATCCATGACAGTACTCCAATCATGTGAGTTACCACCTCCCTAGGTAACCCATTCCAGTGCTTCACCACCCTCCTAGTGAAAAAGTTTTTGTTGTAGATGACTGGACTGTGCCCTGCGGGAGCTGGCTGGTCACTGATGAGCCCTGTCATAGTCCCTGGGCCAGGCAGACGTGCAGGTGCTGGTCTATAATCAGACCTGATGGGATAAGCACAGGCAATTGCAAGCGAATTTCAGCCTCAATCCCCGGTCTGGTGGGAGAAGGATGCAAGTTTCTGCCAGAGAACGTTGATGCCTAGAGGCCTGAAACCTGAGTGGGGGCCTCTCTCGGTGCCCTGAAGCAGGCCAGGAATGGGTGAGCGGTGCGGTTCCCCCAGAACCGTGCCAGGGGTGTAGCAGGAACACGGAAACCTCAGTGACAGGGGATGGGGATTGATCCCCAGTGACACCAACCTCTGAGGGAAGGGTGATGGGGGGGCGGGTGACAGCAGTCTCTCAATAATGGGGAGGGGTGTTAACAGTGACAGTGACCCATCAGTTGTGGGGAGGGTTTGTCAATGACAGCATCCCTCGTGAATTGGGAAGGGGGCTGGGGCCCTGCCTCTGAGCCCCTCCCCCCTCTCAGGGTCCCAGAGCCCAGGCTCCAGGCCAAGCCCAGACATCTACACTCTGAGCCCCAGGAGCCCAGGTCGGCTGCAGTGCAGACGTTGGGAAGGGTTATGGTGACCCCAGTCCTTCAGTGATGGGAGAGGTACCGTGGGCCTTCAGCGATTGGGGCAAAGGGGGTTACTGGTGACAGCGGCTGTCAGGGCAGGACTAGGCCTGGACACGTCGATTTTTAATTTTTTTATCATTTTACCACATATTGACATTTATTATTAAGCATTTTTTATTGATTGAAATGTTCACAGTTGCACAAAATTATGTGGGGGCGGGGGGGGGGGGGTCAGACAATAATTTAATGACAGTAGATGCTGAAATTCAGAAAGTTAAAGCTTTATAAGCCTTAAAACACAAATTGCCAACATCCTATCAAAATTTACAAAGTAAATATCCCCGAACAAGTTCTCGCAGCATTTCTCTTTCTCTGCCTCTCTGTACATGTTGATTATTAGCAATGGAAATATTTTTTCATTGGCTTGTGTGTGTCTAGTGAAATCCATGTTTATCAGCGTTTACAGATAAAAATTTAATCCTTCCAAGCCCAGTGATGGGGCAAGGAGATTCTCAGCAACAGGTATCCCCCAGAGAGTTCTGGTGCTGTGACAACGATCCCTTGGCGAGAGGACATGGCACGTGTTAATGGTGCCTGCGCTTTGTGAGGAATCCGAGGTACTGGCGAGCTGGAGACTGATGGTGAAAGCCAGAGTCTCCAGCTAATAGCCAGGGAGTAGGCCAGGTTACTGACCAGCCCTCAGTGATACTAACAATACACAGGGCGCTGTTTAAACTACAGATGAAAGAAACTGAAAAGCAAAACATTTTGTCTCCCCCCACTCAATTTTGTCAGTTCTGGGAATCAGCAGCACGTGCAACCATAGTAGGTTCAAAACCTTCTCCCGTGAGCCTCATGTGGGTTTAGTCCCTTTAAAGGTCACTAGCTGCAGCTTGTTGATGAAATTCATCTTTGTGCAAAGGGACAACACAAGCCCCAGGCCCCAGTTTACGACCTCAAAATTAGACTGAAGTTTGATTTCAATAGTGCACAATCTCGGTGCTGGCTCTGTGCACAGAAGGACATTTCTCTCTGCGAGCACTGGTTGTTTCAGAGTAGCTACAACTCCAAGGGAGTTTGTAAAATTAATTACTATGGAGCAAGGGGATTGCAAACCAAATAGCTCCAGTTTTTTCATTTTTAATTCAGAAAATAAGGTAAATGCCACAGGCAGCATTACTGCTGGGACCCGGTGGCAGAGCTGAAATCACAAACTCCTGAAATGGCGAAGGCCGGGTGCAGCAGCAGTATTATCATGGGGAGACTGCACACAGGTGAGGCATGTTAGAGGAGGGATGGACTAGTGGGTAGGGCACTAACCTGGGATTGGGGAGACCTGGGTTCGGTTTCCTGCTGCACTCCAGGATTTTTGTTTGACCTTGAGCAAGCCACTCTAGGGCTAGATCCATAAAGGAACTGATGTACCTAGGACCTAGCTGCCACTTTAGGCACCTAAATCCAAAATATAGATCCTCCAACCCTCTGCTCAGCTGCCAAATAACTCTGCAGATGCCTACATTCCCTAGGCGCTTACGTTTCTGCGGGTAAAGTCCTCTCGGCACCTAGATTTCTGCTGGTGAGCATGAGCAAAGCCACCTAAGTCCTGATGCGGCTGAGCCATTCAGCACCTGAAGGCCCTGACTGGACAGGTATTCTCCGAGACCAGCTTGGAGCATGTCTAGCAGATCAGGCCCTGCACAAAATGCCGTAGAGGAAGCGTGATTTATTTCAGTATTTGATGCAAAGTGGAACAGCTCCAACAGGAGCGATTGAGAGAGCCCCAGGCCCAAAATAGCCAGTGAGTAGGACACTCACCTGGGAGGTGGGGGACCTGCATTTGATTCCCTGCTATGAGTCAGAGGAGGAATTTGAACTGGGGCTCCTACTTACCAGGTGAATGCTTTAACCACTGAGCTCTTGGGCACAGGGGCACCTCCTACACTATTTTTTGTGAGAATGGCCTGGCCTGCCTTTCTCTAGCCTCCAGGGTAGAGCCATGGAAATAACCAACTTTTTTGGTTCAAAGGCAGAACAAAAAATTTAGGAAAAAAATGTTTTGGGTCAAACAAAATGCTTTGTTTCATTCTCAAGGGTGGTTGTTTTTTGGAGGGGAGGGGGGCTTTTTAAAGCAATTAAATAAAAAATTGAAGTAAAATTCTCAATGAAAAGTTGTTTCCAGTCTAAAAGTCAGTGTTCCAGTTCAAAAATGCCAGAATGAAATGTTTCTGCTTGGTTTGGATTTTATTTATTTTTACCCAAAAGAGAGCATGGCATTAGAGCAGACTGCCGAGCTTTTCAATCATCCTTCCAACACATAAACCCATTGACTCAGTTTAGTGTCACAGTTTGTCACCTGGATTAACATGTGTGGAGATGCTTAAATATGTGTTAGATCCTGGGTTGCACCTACAGGACACTGTAGTGGCCATAGCGAAGAGAACTTTATCTGCACCTGGTAAGACAAGTGTGACCTTTTCTCCAATACTGCCATGCCACAGTTATCCCGACCTTTGTCATCTCAAAATTAGATTGCTGTAAAACGCTGCACATGGCGCTATGCCTTGGAACCATTCAGAAACTGGAGCTAGTGAAAAATGCTGCAGCCCAGGTAAGTGGAATTGCAGGCTGGGAACACATAAGACCAGTGCTCCGCAATATTCACTGGTGTCCAATAAGCTTCAGAGTGGAATTAAAGGGGTTGATTTTAACCTGAAAAACCCTAAATGGAACCTGGTTACCTGAGAAACTGCCTCTCTCCCCAGGACACACTGCCACAGCTGAGGTCACCAGAGGCACGGGAACACCCTCAGTATACGGGAGAGGTAGCCGCTGACAGGATGTCGTCCAGGCAGGGCTCTTGGTTTTGGAACTTGCTCCCTGCCTTTGTCCCCCAGACCCCAGTTTTGTTACTCTTCCAGGCATGCTGCAAAGCCCCTAGTTTCTCCTTCATTAAGGATGTTGGGGGAGGGGGACTTAGGCAGATCTATTTATGGGCTTTAGTCACATTCATGTTATGGTTTTTAATGTGTGGAGTCGGTACCCAGAACACTGGCTGATGCCTATGTTGCATCTCAAAGTTTTGAATACATAGATGACCAGACCAACATGCTTACCAGTTTACTTTTGCTCCCTCATGTGGATCTACAATTTATTTTGTGCATTGGGCAACTAGTGAAAAGGTTGCGCACAATTGCACTTGTGCACTGACTGTCACTTGCAATTGCCTGTTTTACATATGCAGATAAGGCCCAACTTCTTGATAGTATGTAACCCTTCTGCCAGGTGGAGCCAGCAGTAACCAAGCAGCAGCAACCTCGCTGACTCGCCATCTGATCACCCACTCATTCACCAGCTGACTGTCAGTCACCTTCTGCTGCCACCTGCCTCTCTGCTGTGACCTCTGCACATCAGTGTCTTACTGATTTTCAGCTCTTTGCAGGCTGGGGAGAGACACTGCCCCACCTCAAGTGATTTCAGCTCTCAGTGATAGAGCATTTAAAATAACAAAAGAGGCTCCTAATGAAGCCTATTTAGCTCTTTCATTGAACACTGGGAAGGAACGAGTTAAACCACAGCAGGGGCGCATGTACAATCCTTCTGTCTAGAACACCTGTCCCCACCCCTCTTACCTTCCCAGGGCTCTGGTATTCGAGACCCTGGCTTAACAAGGTTCTTTCAGCTGAGGGTGACCCCCTCATTTGGCAAAAGTTAAGCATAGTTCTGCTCCCCTTTATTCATACAATAATAACAACATTGGTAACAGCATTTCACTACCCCTGCATTCAGTACTAAAGTGATTTGTAACCCAATACTAGCCAAAGTTGATTACTTTGATCAACACACCACTCTAGCTGCTGGATATGTCAGCAGAGTAGGTGTGTTCATGTAAATACAGTTTGCTCTTGAAGTCTCTCCCCCTCCCAGCTAGCTGTCAGGGAAGAATTCATTCAGACCCTACTTACAGCTATAACCAACAATGTCCAGGAATTGATATTACTAATAGCTGATGGTTGAGAAAGTGATTCTGATTATTGCTACAAGACCATGGGGACAGTGTACTTTCAATGACTCCTTCAAGGGCAGTAGTCTAACATCCTTTCCCAGCTTTGCCTTCATTTTATTACACTCTATTTGTTGTCCATATTGCCAGTCCCAGTACGTTCCCCCTATATAGCATAAAACCAGACAAGACCAAAAGATTCAGCAATCATTGCTGGACAATGACGGGGAGAGAACAGATTTAATAAAAGATACAAAGTTGGAATTATGGATCTGTTGCAATAATGAGAATCTGTAATTTTTGTATCTTTGAACAATGTGTACATTTCTATTATTTACATCTTGCCAGCTGATTCTCCTGCCTGATCAATCTTTGTTCTTTACACAGGAGAAGCAATACTTTTCTTTTCCTGGAGAGCTCCTTATGAGGATGTTAAAAATGCTGATTCTACCCCTCATTACTTCTAGGTAAGAACTCTCTTACTTTAAGAATAAAAAGTCATGTTTATTAAATTGTGCTGAGGAAATGTATTTACAGGAGCCAAGCCATCCTCTTTACAAAGCCGGATGGAGGGAGACACTCAGATCCTGAAACCATCCTCTAACCAAGGATCAGTAGATGGCACATTTGCGTGCATTGACATTGTAACATATATATTTATATTAATTCAGGCATGACTTATCAGAAGCACATTTGTGCCCATTTTTAAGTATGCTGTAACAAACTCCAAAAGGCAGTTTACTTAATGAAAGTACTTCTGTAGCGGGGTGGTCACCCCGCTCCTGCCTGAAGGGGATAAAGCAGCCCCGGAGAGGGCTGCAGTGGGGGAAAAGCCAGGCTGATTGGGGGAAGCAGCCACAGGTGGGGCCATGTCCCACTCAGGCCACAGCCGGCCCTATAAGAGGGCTGAGGGCCAGAGACTAAAAAAGAACATTCTCTCTAGCTTCCCTGAGAGAGAGGGACCTGGCTGCCTGGGAAGCTGAGGAGGGTACCTAGGGTGGAGCAGTGCTGGGGAAGGGCAGAGGGAGCTGGGAGCTCCAGCCTAGCTAAGCCCCAGGCTGCAGGCCGAGTTAAGGGCCCAAAAGGGTACTAGGGCTGCAGAGGCAGCTGGTCCAACCCCCCTTGCCGATGAGGAGTGGTTTACAGACTGCGTCTGCCCTAGGGAGTGGGGGCTAGATGATGAGTGGCAGTAGCCACTGAGGCAAGGTGGGGATAGGGGGTTGGGGGTTCCCCAGGATGGGGAGACCCAGATTGTGGGTTACTGTGGGGGCAGAACCCTGATGTAAAGGGCACTGGGGTCTGGGAGGGACATGGGGGCCAGCGGCAGGCGAGACACCGGCCTGAAGAGGGCGCTCCGAGCTGGAAGAGCTAATTCCCAGGACGACCAGCAGGAGGTGCCGCGCTGGTGAGTCGTCGCCCCGCCACAACTTCTCTGCCGCCTTTCCAATACTCACTGCTCCTATTCTTTTTTTCATACAGATAAGTCCTAAGAAGATGGGGAAACAAGTAGTAACACCCCCAAATTAATTGTCACTTAATGAATCATCAACATGTCAAAAGGAAATGCAGAAATGTAAAAACAGTTTCAACAGCTTCTGTGCTGGTGATACTTTAAAGTTGATACCGGAAAACTAGGAATCCAGAAGATGCAAGTTTCTTTCCTTCTACTTTTCCTGCAACAGAACAGAGTTTACTCTCTGACACTAAGGAACAACTTGATACTACAGGGCTTCTTAGTCATGTAGACAAAATCATACAGAGATACAGTAGCTTGTAACTAAAGCTAGATAAATTTGACCTAGAATTAAGGCACACATTTTTAATAGTGAAAGTAGTTAACTGACCTCAAGTTGTGGTGATTTCTCCGTCACATGAAGCCTTTAAATCAAGACTAGATGTCTCTTTCTAGAAGAGATGCTCTAGCTCAGGGGTAGGCAACTTATGGCACGTGTGCCGAAGGCGGCACACGAGCTGATTTTCAGCGGCACTCACACTGCCCGGGTCCTGGCCACCAGTCCGGGGGGCTCTGCATTTTAATTTAATTTTAAATGAAGCTTCTTAAACATTTTAAAAGCCTTATTTACTTTACATACAACAATAGTTTAGTTATATATTATAGACTTATAGAAAGAGACCTTCTAAAAACATTAAAATGTATGACTGGCACACGAAACCTTAAATTAGAGTGAATAAATGAAGACTCGGCACAGCACTTCTGAAAGGTTGCCGACCCCTGCTCTAGCTCAACCACAAGTTGTGGGCTGGATGCAGGAGTCAGTGGATGAATTTCTGTGGCCTGTATTATGCAAGAGGTCCAACTTGTTTGTCATAATGGTCCCTTCTGGCCTTAAAAATGTATGACTTTGTAGTTTAATGGTATATGTCTGTAAAATTTTCTGCATACGCTGGTGGCTAAGTAGGTAACTGACACATTTGCATATCCCCCGGTACATATTCTCCAGTTGTCCTGCCACTGTAAAATAACGTTTCCACTGTTTTGGATGGTGTAGAAGAGTGGACTCACCATTCAAGCGTGAGTGCTTCCTCATGGCTGGGCGTGGTGTAGTGTAGCAGGCTCTCTTCTTGCCAGCGTCCCCCTGCCGATATTTGTTCCGGCCCTGCTACCTTCCTGTAACTCAGCCCTTCAGCCAGGCCATGATTTAGTCCCACCAAAGTCCAACAAATAAAAGTCCAAATATCCTTACAAAAAGGTCTTCGGCCCTAACTCTGGGCCCCATGGTCCCTGCACCCTTCTCTCAAGGCGCCCTGTTGTCCTTGTCCCCTTCTCCAGTCACACACCACCTGTCGGTGGCTTGTAGGGGAATTGGGGCCCTTCCGCTCCACTGGGTTACAACCCACAGCCCTATAGTGAGCAGGCAAGTTCTGTCTATTCTGACCTGCCCTGGGCCTCGTCCTACCTATAACCAGCCCTTCTCCCCACAACCTCTCTATGTTCACCCTTCACTCGGAGCCAGGACACACAGGGCTCTCCACTGGAATCCCCCAACAAAATCCTAAATGAGTACACCTCTACCCCGATACAACGTGACCCGATATAACACGAATTCGGATATAACGCGGTAAAGCAGCGCTCCGGGGGGGCGAGGCTGCGCGCTCCGGCGGATCAAAGCAAGTTCGATATAACGCGGTTTCACCTATAACGTGGTAAGATTTTTTTGGCTCCCGAGGACAGCATTATATCGGGGTAGAGGTGTACCAACATAAAACCAACTTCTGCCTTCCTCAGGCTTAACCTTTCATCCCTGTCTGTTCCTCAGCTGAACACTGCTCAGGGCTTTCTCCCTAGATCCTGCTCTTTTATCAAACTTTACAGCTAAAGATAAATTAGTCACTGGCTCATTGAAAATGTGTGTGTTTCCAAGAGCAAGACAGTTAATTGTTTAACATAGTAAGATATTTGCAATAAGCTGTGTTAATGAAGCATGAGAGACAAGGTGGGTGAGGTAATATCTTTTATTGGACCAACTTCTGTTGGTGAGAGAGACGAGCTTTCAAACTTACACAGAGTTCTTCTTCGGGTCTAGGAAACATAGGTCTTCACTACTCGCCGGATTGGGTAAATCGATCTAGACGTGGATAAATCGATCCCTGAACGTGCTCCCCGTCGACTCCAGAACTCCCGCTCGCCAAAGGCGGAAGCGGAGTCGATGGGGGAGCGGCAGCGGTCGACTCGCCGCCGTCCTCACGGCCAGGTAAGTCGACCTAAGATAAGCCGACTTCAGCTACGCTATTCGCCCCCCCAGTGTAGTCCAGGGCAGAGTGTCACAGCTAAATACAAGGTGGAACAGATTGTTTAGCATAAGTAGTTAACATATATTTCAAGGTGAAGTGGCCTGTTAACACCCCTCCAATCATAGGGGGAAAGGAAGCAGGGCCGGCTCCAGGCACCAGCTGACCAAGCAGGTGCTTGGGGCGGCCCCTCGGGAGAGGGGCGGCACGTCCAGCGATTCGGCGGCAATTCGGCGGAGGGTCCCTCACTCACGCTCGGAGCGAAGGACCTCCCGCCGAATTGCCGCCGCAGATCGCGATCGCGATCGCGGCTTTTTTTTTTTTTTTTTTTTTTGCTGCCTGGGGCAGCAAAAACCCTGGAGCCGGCGCTGAAAGGAAGTGGGAGGGGGGGATTGTTAGCAGGTTACAGATTGTTGTAATAAGCCATAAATCCAGTGTGTCTGCTCAGTCTGTGATTTTTGGTGTCTAGCAGAGTAATGAATTTAAGCTCCCAGGCTCGCCTTTTGAAAGTGTTGTGTAGGTTTCCGTTGAGGATGCGGACTGATAGGTCAGACATAGAGCGATTGCTTTGTGAAAAGCGTTCGCCCACAGGGGATAGGGTGTGTTTGTCTTTTATCATTTTCCTGTGTGAGTTGACATGAGAGCATAGTGATTTCACCCACGTAGCTGTTAGTGGGGCAGTTAGTGCACTAGATGAGGTACACCACAGGTTGCAATAGGCATGAGTAGGACCCATGGATCTTGACGGGTGTGTTGTGAGGGGTGTTGATCATCATAGCACTGGAGAGATGTTTGCAGGTTTTACATCTGTTGTTCTGACAGGGTCTGGTGCTGCTTTGAATTGGTGTGTGACCAATATCTGTGAGGAGTTTGCTTCTGATGATTAGCTTGGAGTGGTTGAGGGGTTGTCTGAGGGCCAGACGTAGGGGGTCAGGAAAGATTTCTTTCAGGACCTGGTCCCTGTCAAGTATGGGTTGTAACTGTTTAATGATATCCCATATGGGTTCTAGTGTGGAGTGGTAGGTGACAACTTGGAGTGTGCGGACAGAGGGGGTTTATGTCCATATTGAAGCATGTTCTTTCAAGGTATTTGGGTGTCCCATTCCATGGTGTGATCCACTTTGCTATTGGAGTTGTTCTTTCAACCCTGTACAGAGTGTCCTTGATTGGTGAAGGCGGTTTTATGTGTGTTAAGGTTTATATCTCAGACTTTCTCCTTTAAGCAAATTCTGTGGTATCTGAGTGCCTGGCTGTAGAGAACAGATTTCTTGGTGTGTTTGGGGTGGTTACTGGACATGTGAAGTTAGGTGTGGTGATCCGTGGGTTTCTTGTATATTGTTGCCTATAGGTTCCATTGTTGAAGCTCATTGTGGTATCTAGGAAGTTGATGCTAGTGTGGGAGTGTTCTAGAGAGAGTTTAATGGAAGGGTATTGGTTGTTGAAGTTGTGATGGAAATCTATGAAGGAGTTTAAGTTGTATTTCCAGAGGATATCATTGACTTATCTCAGGTATATCATTGGTTTCGTCGTGCATTTGTCTAGAAATTCTTCCTATATGTGGCCCATGAAGAAGCTGGCATACTGGGGAGTCATCTTAGTATCCATGGCTGTTCCCATGGTTTGGACAAAGTGTTTGTTGTTGAATGTAAAATTGTTATGGGTGAGGATGAAATGGATGAGTTTGGAGTTGTGTTTGGGGTGGATAGCTGTGTGTTGTCCATTGTCTTATAGATATTTGAGGCAGGCAGCTATGCTGTCATTGTGAGGAGTGTTGGTGTATGGGGAAGTGACATCCCTGGTGGCAAGGATAGTGTTCAGAGGGAGGTGGTTAATGTTTCAGAGTTTGTGGAGGAAATTAGTGTGTCCTGAAGGAAGCTGGCCCTTTGTGTGGAGAGTCATTTCAAGATGGTTTCTAAGTAATTCCTTCAGTAAGAGCTGTGGCAGATATGATGGGTCTCCCTGGCAAGCTCCCCACAGACCAGGACACACAAACTCAAAGCAGCACCTCACCCTGCTGGAACAACAGATGCAAAACCTGCAGCCATATCTCCACTGCTATGATGATGAACACCCCCACCCCAACACACCTTTCCAGATCCATGGGCCTGTCACCATATGTGGTGCAACTCATTCAGTGCACTGAATGCCCCAATAACAGCAGTGTGGGTGAAACCAGATAACCATTATGCTTTCAAATGAACTCACACAGGAAGATGATAAAAGACCATATCAGCTGTGGGTGAACACTTTTCACAAAGCAATCACTCTACATGTGAGTGATCTACTCTACCACACTCAGTCCTCATCCTGAAAGGAAACCTGCCCAGCACCTTCAAAAGACGAGCCTGGGAACTTAAATTCATAACTTGGTTAGACCCTAAAAATCATGGACTGAATAGAGACATTGGCTTATTACAAGAATCTGTAACCCACTAACAATCCCCACCTTCCCCCAAGTAGCCTTCCCCACCCTTCCTTTGACTGGAGAGGTTTTATTGGGCCGTTTCACCTTGAAATATTTGCTAACTGCTTATGCTAAACAATCTGTTTCATCTTGTATTTAGCTGTGACACTCTGAGCAGGTTTCCCAGACCTGAAGAAGAGCTCTGCGTAAATTCTAAAGCTTGTCTCTCTCACCAACAGCTGTTGGTCCAATAAAAGATATTACCTCACCTACCTGTCTCTCTAATATCCTGGGACCAACACAGCTACTCCACCACTGCATACATTAATGAAGCATGACAGATAGAAATGTAATCATTGTAAGATTTCACTTTTTACTTGAATTGAAAACCCCTGTATATGTAAGATATACTACTGCCTTGGAGGATTCTCTCTAATCTTTGGTTCCAGTTAGCAGGGCCGGCTCTAGGCACCAGCAAACCAAGCAGCTGCTTGGGGCAGCACATTTGCAGGGGGCGGCATTCGGGCCATCCTTGTTTGTTTGTTTTTTTAACTCACTTCTTCCCCTCTCACAACCCTGCAGAAGCGGAGCCACGGAGCAGCTGGGGATCCAGCATGGGAGCTGAGAACCCACGGGACCCTGGGAGCTGTAGTTCCTTGGCTAGCTCCCTGCCTAGAGAGCCAGCCCTGGAGCAGGGAAAGAACTACATTTCCCAGCAATCCCTTGGCCGCTATCAACAGGAAAGGGAGGGGGAAGGAGTGACGTAGCTGAGCCATGCTGTAGCTTGCTGTGAGTTGAAAGGGGTGGCCCTGTGAATGGGGAACAAGTGTGCCCAGCCCAAGGGGTAGGCGGCTTTGGTGCAGAGATCCCCTTCAGAAGACTTCCCCAGACTGGATTAGGGATACTGGTGTAACCTCACCTTGCAGCCCCCAAAGAAGGAACTGGGTGGACTAAATGGACAATGTACCTCTGTATCTGAAGCCTAGCAAGGGAGGTACGTGGATCCCACTAGAATTTAAAATGAAAACTGAAAGAGGGGAAGCTCTACTAGAGGACTTGGGCAGCTTTAGATACAGTACCAGGCACGTAGGAGGATTTCCACTTCTGAACCATGGAAGCAGAAATTGGCTTTTCCTTTCTAGATTTAGCTAATATTCAGAAAGGGAATCTAGCACCTGCCCTCCAGATTTGAACACCCTCAAAATTCAGGAGTGCTCACGCTCAATTTGGGCAGCTGTTACTTCATTTCTCCCAAATCAAATATACTGATCCACTGTAACTTGCTGTAGATAAAGTAGGATAAAATTGAGCAAGAAACGCTTCCCAGTGGTTATTAGGACTGGAATTGCTATTTTCAACAGCCATTGCTTTTTTTTTTTTTAGTTTTATTTGTTTAAAAGGAAGACAGTGATATTGCATTGGCAAATTCCCCATAGAAACAAAGAGTGGAGCAAAAGAATAATAAAGGCACCTCAACTGTTCCTCATTTATGTAGGACTGTCTTATAATATGCATCCAGATATCCTCCAATCACACAAGCTGAAAATTGTTTCACTTTACTGCAGTTCTGTAACTATATGGGAACCAATCCTGTCTGTGTTCTGTGCACATCCAAAATTCCTGCTGAATGACCCGCCCTGGGAGCGAGTTACCAGTGACCCAGGGCTGGGACAGCAGGAGGGTGCAGGTTGGGGGGGAGAGCCCAGGGCTGGGGCAGCAGGGGGGTGGGTGGGTAGGTGAGGGGGGAGCCCAGCGCTGGGGCGGCAGGGGGTGTGGGTGGGTAGGTGAGGGGGGAGCCCAGCGCTGGGGCGGCAGGGGGTGTGGGTGGGAGCCCAGGGCTGGGGTGGGGGGCAGCCAAAAATGTTTTTGCTTGGGGCAGCAAAAAACCTAGAGCGGGCCCTGCCAGTTAGTACTGTTCATCTAAATGATTCCCATGTACTCCTTTTGTCGTATATGCACACAGCCATCCACAGTGACCGTACAAGGTGGATATTTATCTAAGGGGCTGATCTCACAAAAACTTATGCAGATGAATAGTCCCAGTAAGTTTGTACAATTACTGAAATGCCTGAGGACACGTCTACATTGCAAAATTATGTCAACCTATGTTACCTCAGCATGCAGCCGCTGCAGTAATTAAATTACTTTTGCGTGTCCACACTACGCTCCTTGTATCGGTGGTGCGTGTCCTCACCAGGAGCGCTTGTCCCGATTGTACTGTCAGTGTGGGGCATTGTGGGATGGCTTCTAAGCCAGTAACAGTCGATGTCAGCAACGCACTGTCTACACTGACACTGAGTTGACCTGACTACTTTGACATGGACTCTTCGCCTCTCGCGGAGGTGGAGTTATTAAGTCAGCATAGCGGGGCAGTTATGTTGGCGGGAATGAAATTTTAGTGTAGACGCTTACATAGTTAGGTCAACGTAATCTGTGTCATAGACCAGGCCTGAGTGTTTGCAGGAGCAGGGCCAAGATTACAGAAATAATTACAGCATGTGCCAGCTCTGCTAAAGTTCAGGTAGAGAAGACCTTTCTGTTTAAAGGCCGACTTTTTAAAGTTCTTTGCAATATAGCAGGTGGAAATTAAAGCGAGTTTCCCTTCTTACCCTCTATTTTCAGTTGCTCCTATCTTTCTGAAATTTTCACTCTTTAGGGTGAAACTTCCCAGACTCTGGGAAAAAATTTCAAAATTGCCACAGTGACTTGTGTAACGTCTTCAACTCCAAACATCCAAGTCACTAATTAATTAATTTTATTTGTCTTCCGGTTTTGGATTTCATAAATTCACATTTTTTAGCTTTTCTCTAAACAAGGGCTAGAAATTTACTTTTTGTTTATAATGAAAACTGAGATTATCAGGTAATGACATGATTCCAGCCACTGGAGCTGTAAGAAAGGCAGCAAATATCATGCGAGTCAGCAATACTGCTTCTGCTTTTGAAGATGTTGCTCTCTGTCTCTGCGGTAGCCTTTGATTAATTTAGAGTGTAAATGGTACCAGTCACTAATAAGTGTTTCTTTACTTAGGCAGCTATGTAAATTTATTATAGGAAATGAGATTGGTGGAGCACACATTGAGACTTTGAGTTTTATTTCATTCAGACAAGTATAATTGAAATAATAGAAAAGTAAGATAGAGCAAGACAGTATTACAAAACGACTCACTACTTTCCCCCCCGACCCCTCCCGATAGGATGTGCTTACAATCTTATGGCTTGTATAGGCCAGAACAATTCCCAGAGCTGACGTACTTACAACCTCATAGTGACTGGTAACAGCAAAGGCAGAAGAAAAAGTAAGTGGAGATCTTCACAAGTGGAAATGACATTTGGGTTTCCGCCTGCTTATTATTCCAATGAGCCCAACTAAAGGGTGGGCGTATATCTTATTTTATCCCCTTTTTTCCGTACACTCACACATAGGGTGACCAGATGTCCTGTTTTTATAGGGACAGTCCTGGTTTTTGGGACTTTTTCTTATATAGGCGCCTATTACCCCCCACCCCCTGTTCTGTTTTTTCACAGTTGCTATCTGGTCACCCTACCCACACGTCTGGGGACCATATTGAAATTTGTTTCCAGGCTCCTGTCCACGTATGGCTGTCTGTCAAACCATAATTGGGATTCCGATCATTGCCGCAAGCTATTTGTGTCAATAAGTTTCCAACGCATTAATGTGGTTAGCCCTCTTGGGTACATTTGCCTAAGAATCCCCGAGAAATTTGTTTGCAAACATAAACTGTTCTTTGTGATTTGCTTGTTTATCACAAGATCCATGTTGCAGAAATCCCTATAACCTTAGTGAAATTCTCACACTAACTCTCATTGCTTAACTGCTAGACTTTGCTACGCCTGAACAAAACGTATTGCAAAGCCTGTCCAACACATTCATGTCTATTAAAGTGGCCACCTACTTTCGTTACAGCTTTAAATGCTCATATTAAGCATTTTGGCATTTTAACTCTGCTTTAATTCCAAATAGCCCCCTTTAAAGATCAGGTCAGTGGTCAAAAGTCAACACTGCTGTAGTGCGCCTCCTTTGATTGTACTGGGCCCTGACCAAGCCCGGTCTCCACCTCTGCCCCCCTCACAGTGGACAGGTAGAGATTAATTTATACTGCTGAGCATTGTTCACTCGTTTCTGCCGGTGTGAGGGAAGCTTTCTGCACAGGTACACAGCAAACCTATTCGGTGCTAGCACTTAGTTTGCACAACTCTACCTTCAGTCCTCAGCAGCCTCTGGGAGGGAGTCCTGAATGGTCATTGTTGGAATGGCAGTGACTCCTGTATTTAGGTTCCGTATCATTATAAACGTTTTGTTCTGACTATTTTTTTAAGAGAATTGATGTCTCCATGTTTACATCAGGAGCTTGAAATTAGACAGGGAGTTAGTCTTTGGGCCTTTTGCTCTTCCCATGAAAAATCCACCCAGATTTGGTCAGGTTATAAACTACCAAAATCGCTGTTTCCCATCCGTGTTTTCCTTAGTAGAGTTTGCTGCAGGCTTGCTGCTAAAATAGTGGGGGGAAATAGTATGTGATCATGTAATTAAAAACTCCTCATAATTCATATACACAAGGGGACAGAATTAAGGCTACACAGGAAACCACAATTCTGGTATTTCCTAACTTTTGAGTGCTTGACTTGGCAATCATAATGTTCTTTTAACAGTTTTTTTAAAAAGTAATAGCATATATGCACCAGGGGATCCATTTAAGCTACTTTTGCAAGCCAAAACTCAGTTAAAGATGAGGAAAGTTTGAAAGTGTGTTTGAATGGAGCTCGGCTAGTACCAAAACCCAAGAGTATGCTTATTTTACAAAAATTCATCATCTTTTTAAAATACCCAAATGTTAGAATGTCTGGAAATGAACAGGGCTGGGTGGAAAACAAGAATTATGTTTCACCAAAAACGTGAGGTTTTGATGCAGAATGAACACAAGACCTTTTGAAATTGTTCATGACAAAAACCAAAGAAAGTTTCCTGATTCAGAGCTGAGACTTGAACCTAGGTCCAATCAACATGTTATAGTCAGTCTCTGTAATGCTTTCTTAATGTCTCCTGGTGGAGCTGTTCCACGTTGTAAAAAGAATTAAATATCCATTGGATCAGAGCATAAAAAACGAACTCTACCACCCAGTGGGTAGGGCACTCATTGAGATGTGGATCTGAGGTTTTTAATGTGGCACAGAGGTTTGTACTGAGAGCACATAATTGCATTGCGGTAGCTGTGGGTTTTGGCAGCTAGGTGGAGAGCAATTGGGGCTTTTGGCACATCAGAAGGCAGGGGAAGGGAATTGGGTTTCAGAATTAAGCCCCATTGAGATGAGAGGAAACCGTGCACTGCTCTGAGCTACTGTTTCAGGCAGCCCCTGAGCGACATACGTGGTAGCGTAGACATGGCCTGAGGCTCTGTACACCACCGTAGTGCTTCAGTAAGTGTAGCCACTTACTACACCGATGAGATTGTAGGTAGTCACCTCCCTGAGAGGCAGTAGCTAGGTCGATGGAAGAATTTGTCTGTCAACCTACCACTGTCTACACTGGGGGTTAGTTGGTTTAACAGTGTCTCTCAGGGGTGTGAAACGTTGCTATGCAGATGTTACTGTTCAGTGTAGACCAGCCCTGAGTGTACAAGGAGTTTGGACGTGTAAAAATAAGCCCATTGGGAGAGCTCAAAAAAGGCTTTTGCAGAATTCAGAAACATTCATAGAATCATAGAATCATAGAATATCAGGGTTGGAAGGGACCTCAGGAGGTCATCTAGTCCAACCCCCTGCTCAAAGCAGGACCAAACCCAACTAAATCAGCCCAGCCAGGGCTTTGTCAAGCCTGACCTTAAAAACCTCTAAGGAAGGAGATTCCACTACCTCCCTAGGTAACCCATTCCAGTTCTTCACCACCCTACTAGTGAAAAAGTTTTTCCTAATGTCCAACCTAAACCTCCCCCTCTGCAACTTGAGACCATTACTCCTTGTTCTGTCATCTTCTATCACTGAGAACAGTCTAGATCCATCCTCTTTGGAACCCCCTTTCAGGTAGTTGAAAGCAGCTATCAAATCGCCCCTCATTCTTCTCTTCTGCAGACTAAACAATCCCAGTTCCCTCAGCCTCTCCTCGTAAGTCATGTGCTCCAGCCCCCTAATCATTTTTGTTGCCCTCCGCTGGACTCTCTCCAATTTATCCACATCCTTCTTGTAGTGTGGGGCCCAAAACTGGACACAGTACTCCAAATGAGGCCTCACCAGTGCTGAGTAGAGGGGAATGATCACATCCCTCGATCTGCTGGAAATGCCCCTACTTATACAACCCAAAATGCCATTAGCCTTCTTGGCAACAAGGGCACACTGTTGACTCATATTCAGCTTTTCGTCCACCGTAACCCCTAGGTCCTTTTCTGCAGAACTGCTGCCCAGCCATTCGGTCCCTAGTCTATAGCAGTGCATGGGATTCTTTCGTCCTAAATGCAGGACTCTGCACTTGTCCTTGTTGAACCTCATCATATTTCTTTTGGCCCAATCCTCTAATTTGTCTAGGTCCCTCTGTATCCTATCCCTACCCTCCAGCGTATCAACCACTCCTCCCAGTTTAGTGTCATCTGCAAACTTGCTAAGGGTGCAGTCCACACCATCTTCCAGATCGTTAATGAAGATATTGAATAAAACCGGCCCCAGCACCGACCCTTGGGGCACTCCACTTGATACCGGCTGCCAACTAGACAAGGAACCATTGATCACTACCCGTTGAGCCCGACCATCTAGCCAGTTTTCTATCCACCTTACCGTCCATTCATCCAGCCCATACTTCTTTANCTGTAACCCAAGAAGAGCTCAGGAACACGGACATTCCCGACGGCCTCTGACAGGGGCGACTCGGGGTAGGTGCGCGGAGGGCCAAGTGCCCCCAGCAGCCAGCCTGGGCAGGGAGAGGCAGGGGCAGGGCCTCTCCTCTTCCAACCACGCTGCCTGGGATGCTGCCCGGTGCAGCGCAGCGGCTGCCTGGGAGAGCAGCTGGCTGTGGCAGCAGCAGGCTGCCCCCGGCCCAGGCTCAGCTTCTGGGGACAGGAGCTGACCCTGAGCACGCCTTGGGGGGGACGGGGAGCTCCGACTCGCTCAGCCGCTGTCCAGTATGGCAAGCCTGGGAGGGAGGCAGCCCGCTGCTGCCACAGTCAGACACTCTCCCAGGCAGCCGCTGCGCTGCGCTGGGCAGCATCCGGGAGTGGCTCCAGGAAGAGCCAGGGGGGAGCCAGCGCAGCGGGAGAACAGAGCCCCCCCCAGGTAACGTGGGATTGGGAGGGGACGGGGAGAGCGCAGGGGCTGGGGGCGGGGCAGGTGGGAGTCACGTGGGGAGGTCACGTGTCCTCCCCTTTGTGTCCCTCCCACGTGGCACCTATTGACCATGGAATGGGATCCCGCCTGACTCGGATACTTTTCTGATGATAGGCAGTACCAGCTGCCTCAGAAGAAGGTGCAAGAACCCTGTTGTATTAATTTCAGTGGAATAAATGGACGCAGACAATCAAAGCTGCTCACCTGACCCTGTCACTGTACAACACTAAGTTTTAAACCAAGTGTGGGGTTCTGAGTACAGAGACCTCGACTGGCTTAGTCCCATGGAACACAACTGAAAATCTCTCTGGCCCTTTATTAAAGATCAAGAAAAAGAAGGAAAAACAGCTAAAGCCTTAAAAATGTAAAGTATTAAGTAAGACTTTGAGCAACAACCCTTCTTCCTTTCCCTTAACGGTCAAGTTTTTAGAAGGAAAAACCCCCCGTGGGCCGTGCCTGGCAGTCTCTTAGATGGATGCAGTGTAGCTGTAGCCGTGTCAGTCCCAGGATATTAGAGAGACAAGCTGTACCTCACCCACCGTATCTCTCTAGCCTTTTAGATGGATTAAAAGTGGTAATAACATTCCTGGTTTGGGGCGCATGAGAGAGAAAAAAATAGTTGAGATGAGCTGGAGCTGTTGCTGCTACTGTTAAAGTCCAATCCCATTTCCTAGAAAATAAAACAAGTTGATCCCAAAAGGGGAGAGAAAAGAACAGCTCTGAGAGAAAATGCAGCTTCTCTCTTTCTTGCATCCTTATTGCTGGAGAAACACGGGCATGGCCCACGGTCTGATCAGCTGCTCTGAGACCTGGCAAACTTGCACCAGTACTGGGCTGCTCAGGTTATTGCAAAATATACAGTCTTGGCCCCCGATTTAGTATTACCCACAAATACCATCCATCTTATTGAATGTGGACTTTTTAACAAGTGTCTGTGTGTGTGTGGTCTGGGGATACTGTTTGGTTTGTGGAGTGAGGGGTAAGAGGGGCCCCCAAAATGTTCCTGCTTGGGCCTCCCATGGGCTAGCACCACCTCCGATGGCAGCCATGATGGGGAAGCTTGCTCCTTCCAGTCCTCCCACTTCTGAGCCAACAGTTGTCCTGATTCCACCCCCCAAAGTCGTTTCTTTTAAGGACCCCAAAGGGAGTGGTGGGCAGAGTAGCCCAGCCCTTCATTATTTTGTCCACCAATTAGGCTTAATTTCTGACACACCAATTTTGGTCCATTGCTTTCTGGCCCCACACGTCTCTTCTTTACCAGGCATGATTTTAACACAGTCCTTGGATTCTAGCAGTTGGCCTTTGCGTTTGGACTCCCTTTCCCACCTTTTTCCATGAACATTTATTGTTACCCATTATTGTGACATTCTAGGAAGATCCACTCACAGCTGAGCTCCCAATTAGGGTAAATTTGTAGGCCCAACTATTACAAAAACCTGGACAAGTGACATTTATGGAATAACCTGCCTTTGGGGGAAGTTTGGATTATGCCCTGAAGCAGACAGGCTCACTTGCCTATAAGTCTCTGTCCTATCTCATGTAAGTGTGGGTGTTCTTATTCATTACAGAGGCGCCGTCTTTCTGTGTTCCTGGGGGATGCTCCACCCCCACTCAACCCCACCTCTTCCCGCCCCCACTCCACCACCGCCCTGCCTCTTCCTGCCCCCACCCCACCTCTTCCCACCCCCGCTCTGCCTCCGCCCCGCCTCTTCCTGCCCTCACCCCACCCCACCCCACCTCTTCCCACCCCCACTCCACCACCGCCCCGCCTCTTCCTGCCCTCACCCCACCCCCACCCCACCCCACCCCCGCTCTGCCTCCGCCCCGCCTCTTCCTGCCCTCACCCCACCCCACCCCACCTCTTCCCACCCCCACTCCACCCCCGCCCCGCCTCTTCCTGCCCTCACCCCGCCCCCACCCCACCCCACCCCACCTCTTCCCACCCCCACTCCACCCCCGCCCCGCCTCTGCCTGCCCTCGCCCCGCCCCCCCCCCACCCCACCCCACCTCTTCCCGCCCCCACTCCCCCCCCGCCCCGCCTCTTCCTGCCCTCGCCCCCCCCCCACCCCACCCCACCCCACCTCTTCCCACCCCCACTCAACCCCACCTCTTCCCGCCCCCACTCCACCACCGCCCTGCCTCTTCCTGCCCTCACCCCACCCCACCCCACCTCTTCCCACCCCCACTCCACCACCGCCCTGCCTCTTCCTGCCCTCACCCCACCCCCACCCCACCTCTTCCCACCCCCGCTCTGCCTCCGCCCCTGAACCCACCCCACCCTCGCTCCTCCCCCTCCTCCCCAGTGCCTCCTGCACGCCGCTGAACAGCTGATCGCAGCAGATGGGAGGCACTGGGAGGGAGGGGGAGCAGCTGATGGATGGGGCCTGCTGGCAGGCAGGAGGTGCTGGGGGGAGAGGGAGGAGCTGATTGGGGGGGGCTGCTAGTGAGTGTTTCTGTGGGTGCTCCAGCCCCGGAGCACCCACGGAGTCGGCGCCTATGATTCATTAAATGTCGAATCCCTTCTTTTTAATCCTACTGAATTCTTGGCATTAGTGATATCTTGTGCCAATTAGTTCTACAGGATTTTTAAAATCCACTTACAATTTGTTGCCTTTCAATTTCACTGACTGTCTCATTTATGAGTCATAGACCATTATGATCATCTAGTCTGACTTCCTGCATACCACAGGCTAGAGAATCTGAGAGGGTAAATAGGAATTCCTGGATTACTTTATCTAATCCTCTGTCATGTCACTGCTTATTTCTCTTGTCTCTGAGGCCTCATATGAAGTCTCTCCAGGCCTCTAACCATTTTTGTTGCCCATTTCAAATGGCGTGACCAGCATTGAACATGGAATCCCAGGTGGAAGACTCCCAGTGATTGATATAATGGCTGACACGATGCTATTTTCAGCATAGTTCTCCATTCCTGTCATAATGGAAGCTAACACCTTGTTTGCTCCTTGTCCAGCCCTGTGCACTGAGCAGATGGTTGAGCTCAATGAGCTTAAGTGGATTGGAGTTCAGGACCTTGGCAGGTGGCAAGCACCCTGCAGATCTCATGGCCAGTGCGGGCTCTGCTGGGGCAAGCACCACGTGGAGCTGGTGACTCGGGCGGTCTCTGCCAGAGCCATGTCTTGTGCAGTTCAGTTGTGAGAGTTCGCTGAACGTGTTCTTTTCTCTTTCAGCCTGATGTCTGGCCTGGCCACCATGGATTCCAAGGCCTGTGGGAAGATGGGGTTGATCACACTCACTTATTATCTTTGGACGACATTCATGGCTGTGACTGTTGGGATTGTGCTTGTGATCAACATTCATCCAGGTGCTGCTGCCCAAAAGGAGGAGTATACCGTGGGCAAAGTGGTGTTGAGCTCTGCAGATGCCTTACTGGATTTAATCAGGTACTCTCCAGCAGCTTCTGGAATAGCCCTGATTTTATAAATACGGGTCCTGTTTTATTGTTTACAGCCAAGATCTTTGCACTGTCAATGAGTTCACATGAGCTTTTAACAAGATTAATGTCTCAAAGAACATTTAAGAAGAAATTGGCCAAATTCAGCCCTGGAGTAAGTGGGTACAAGTCCAGGCACTTCCCCAGAGTGCACTTGTTCACACGACAACTGACTCTGACTGCGATCCATGCAGCTTAGGTGCCTAAACCCCTCTGTGCAGCACCATAACGATCCACAGAACTCCTGCTCGGCTGCTGCTTAACCCTGTAGGCACCTAAACTCCCTCAGCACCTCACTTTCTGCGCTAAAAGTTCCCTAGACAGTAGACACCCACATTTTAGACTGTGGAGCGTGCATGCTGCTGCCTCTCTCTAGGCGTCCGGACGCCTGTCTCCTGCCCTAAGCCCCAGAACAAGTCATGAATGGGGGAGACAGGCATTCGGCTCCCTAAGTTGTGTGCAGAACCCGATCTGTATGTGGTCTCTGAGCAGGTCGACTGGATCTGGTCCCATTCAAAATCTGGCTGGAGGAGGTGGTGGTGGCAGTGGTACCGACCCACCTTATAACCTTTAGCCCAGTGGTTAGCACACTTGCTTGGGGTGTGGCAACCCCAGGTTCAATCCCCCTCTCTGCCAGGGGAGTGAAAGGATTTGAAGAGGGGCCTCCCACCTCTCAGAAGAGCGGGCTATCCACTGAGCTGGGGATGTTGTGAGGTGGGGTCCCTGAAGCTGTTCCACTGTGGATCAATCACGAAAGAGTGACTGGAGGAAGGGGACTGGAGCCCCAGGGTCTTCCACCTTGGGGCCGAACCACCAGGCCACAGAGTCATTTCCAATCTCTCTGGCCCCATGGCCATTCCACTGTGGATAAACAGTTATGGGTAGGGGGAGTGCAAGAGAGGCACTCTAATCCAGTGGTTGGGCACCCAGCCGGGATGGGGGAGACCCCTGTTCAGATCCTGGCAGTGGCAGATTGGCCAACAGGGCCCGTGCCCAGGGCCCCGGCCAAGTGGGGGGCTCTGGAAAAATGGGCACCCCTGTGCCCGAACCTGCTCCTGCCAGGGAGCAGGGGAAGCCCCCGCGCCCTGACCCCATTTCCCTAGCAGGAGCACGGGGAGGGGGGCCCCCACTTGCTCTGGCCCAGGGCCCTACACATCTGTAATCCACCTCTGGATCCTGGTTCCCCTCTGGCAGAGAGGGGGGAGCTGAACCTGGGCATCCCACATCCCAGGTGAGCGCTGCAACCACTGGGCTAAAAGTTAAGGTGGCCGTCACCACCTGCTCCTCTTCTGGCTGTTCAGTGTGGGCTGGGGCGAGGCTTTCCCCTGCAGAGATGTGTGGGTCCAAGAGACTGGCTCCAGGCTGGGACATTGCCCAGACCCTGTGACTCTGGGCCACCTCCCTCCCATTCATCATGTAGGAGCCGAGGCACCTAACTCAGGCTTTGTGGAGCCCAGTGTTGTGCCTGTGATTTTCTAGGTGCCCAAAAGTTAGGTGCTGTGACACTCGGTATTGCAAAGCCCTATGGCCTTTTGTGGATCCCACCCCAGGTGTCTACGGTCAGTGAAGTGAGGGGGATCTGCTCTTCCCCAGCTGCCACCGAGAAGTCACTCCCTCCGCTCCAGTCTTCTGCTTTCTCCTTACGCCCCACGGGCAGGGGGGCCCTGCAATGAATGCAGCAGGAGTGAGCCCCTGCACTCATAGTGAGCCCCAACAAAGTCAGTTAATTCTTCCCTTCCCCCACGACACCCCACATCAACTCATCATCTCCTGCACATGCATGCACTGAGTCAGCTGCCCTCCCTCTCCTGAGAGATACCCCAGTGGGGGGCAGGTGATAGCTCCACTGCCACTGGGCCTGGGGCTTATGCTCAGGGAGGGCAGCTTTGAGTTCCAGCCTGGCCTCCACAGAAGCCCCACTGGCAGAAACTGCCCATGTTATTTACTCCTCATAACATAAGAACCAGGGGTCACCAAATGAAATTAATAGGCAGCAGGTTTAAAACAAATAAAAGGAAGTATTTCTTCACACAGTGCTCCATCAACCTGTGGAACTCCTTGACAGAGGATGTTGTGAAGGCCAAGACTATAACAGGGTTAAAAAGAGAACTAGATAAATTCATGGAGGATAGGTCCATCAATGACTATTTGCCAGGATGGGCAGGGATGGTGTCTGGTTGTCAGAAGCTGGGAAGGGGCAAGAGGGGATGGATCACTTGATGATTATCTATTCTGTTCATTCCCTCTGGGGCACCTGGCATTGGCCACTGTTGGAAGACAGGTACTGGGCTAGATGGGTCTTTGGTCTGACCCAGGAAGGCCATTCTTATGTTCATGGATGGAGTCATGATGAGTGCAGCTCTTGGGCACCCTGGCCACCATCTTCCTTCCACTCTCTCCCTTCAGCCAGCCGGCTGCAGCCCTCTAGCAAGGGCTCTGAGTGGCTTGTCTCTGGCAGTCAGGCTTTGACAGGAGTGAACAATTACAGAGTCCAGCCAGTGACATGAAAGGAGCAGGTTATTAAGCGATCAATTAATTCTGAAACGTAGAGAAATAGTTTGTATGCCATGTAAGTGTAGCCCAAGATATTAGAGAGACTCGGTGGGGGAGGGAATAGCTTTTATTCAATCAACTGCAGGTGGTGAGAGAGAGACAAGCTTTTCTTCTGGTCTGGGAAAGGAACTCACTCACTCACAGCAAAATGCAAGGGGGAACAGATTGTTTAGCATAAGCAGTTAACACATATTGTAAGGGACCATTCAAGGGAGAGTGGCCCGTTAACACCTCTGCAGTCAGAGGACAAAAAGAGGGGGTTCGCGGGTTACAGATTGTTGTAATAAACAATAAGGGTATGTCTACACTGGCAGAATTAAAGCGCTGGGAGTAACAACGCAACTCAGGGCTTGGCTACACTTGCAGCTGTACAGCGCTGTGAGTTAAACCTGTCTTCGTACAGCTGAATAGGGAGAGCGCTGCAGTCTGTCCACACCGACAGCTGACAGCGCACTGTCGTGGCCACATTTGCAGCGGCATTGGGAGCGGTGCATTAGGGGCAGCTATCCCAGGGTGCAAGTGGCGGCCATGTGATTTTCAAGGGGGGGGATGGGGTGGAGTGTGACAGGGACCGTGGGGGGAGAGAGAGTGGATTTTTGGAGTGCCGACACTGTCAGCACCCTGCCTTGCAAGTTCCGATCCGCCTCCCTCCTCCACCCCTCTCTCTCTCACTGAAAGCAAACAGCAGCTGTTTGTTTTTTTCTCACAGACCAGATAAGCAGCCGCTCGCCGAAACGGACCCCCCCCCCGCCCCGTGCGCGCCTCTCGCTTCAAGCAAACATTGGCTGTGGGCCTTCCAAAGGGAGCCCCCCTGCCTGCCTCTACTCATTCACAGCAAACAGTAGCTGTTTGTTTTTTGGATAAGCAGCTCCCGGAGCCTCCGGAGTTCACAACAAAACAAGGAGAGGAACAAGAGAGGAAGCTTCAGTTAAAAGGATTATGGGGAGTTTCCGGAGGTCAATCACTGCGTAATAAGATTACTCCCCGTTTACACTGGAGCACCAGCGTCTCACCCACTCCGCAAGAGCTGTTAATCCTCTCGGGGAGGTGGAGTACCTGCAGTGCTGTAGCCACGGAGATACAGCGCTGTAAGTGCCTTGCCAGTGTGGACGGGGAGTGAGTTACAGCGCTGTGGGCGGCTTTAGTGCGCTGTAACTTGCCAGTGTAGCCAAGCCCTCAGAGAGCACCGAAGGGAAACCGCTGTTGTGTGTTCACACTGTCAGCTGCCCGCACAATAGCGTGTTCACACTTTCGGCACTTGCAGTGGTATTCGGAGCGGTGCACTCTGGGCAGCTATCCCACAGAGCATCTCTTCCTCTTCTGGTCACGGGGCATCCTGGGTCCTGTCCCAATGCCCCATGATGCATTGCTTCCCATCCCAGCAGTCCCTGTGTGTCTGTCCGCATTTGGCGCCATCTTTCAACAGTTTGAGTACTGCACGCTCGGCCTCTTCTGTTTGCAGGAATGGATCCCGCACTGTTGACCAATATGCTGCTCACTCTCACTAACACGTCAGGAGTGGCAGTGGAATTATTCCTTAAACTACAAAGGCAAGAGGAGTTCGCTACACGTAGTAGCTATGACACGAGATTGCTTGTGGCATTCACAGAGGTGCTGACCACAGTGGAACGCCACTTTGGGGCTCGGGAAAGAAGCACTGAGTGGTGGGATCACATCGTCATGCACTGGGATGACGAGCAGTGGCTGCAGAACTTTCGGCTGAGGAAAGCCACATTCATGGGACTGTGTGATGAGCTCACCCCAGCCCTGCACCTCAAGGACATGAGAATGAGAGCTGCCTTGCCAGTGGAGAAGCACGTGGTGATTGCACTGTGGAAGCTGGCTACTCCAGACTGCTACTGATTGGTTGCTAACCAGTTCGGAGTGGGAAAGTCGACCATTGGACTCGTGTTAACCGAAGTGTGCAGGGCCATTAATCGCATCCTGCGCCGAAAGACCGTGACTGTGGGCAACGTGC
Source organism: Platysternon megacephalum (assembly GCA_003942145.1). Classification (NCBI taxonomy): domain Eukaryota; kingdom Metazoa; phylum Chordata; order Testudines; family Platysternidae; genus Platysternon; species Platysternon megacephalum. The sequence goes on from QXTE01000278.1 coordinate 825,148, forward strand.
ATGACATTGTGGATGGCTTTTCACAAATGGGCTTCCCTAACTGCGGAGGGGCAATAGATGGGACGCATATTCCAATTCTGGCACCAGACCACCTAGCATCCGAGTACGTTAATCGGAAGGGGTATTTCTCAATGGTTCGCCAGGTGCTTGTAAATCACCGGGGGCATTTCACAGACATTAACGCAGGCTGGTCCGGAAAGGTGCATGACACACGCATCTTTCAGAACACTGGCCTGTTCAAGAAGCTGCAAGCCGGGACTTTCTTCCCGGACCAGAAGATCACTGTAGGGGAAGTCGAAATGCCCATTGGGATCCTGGGAGACCCTGTCTACTCCTTAATGCCGTGGCTTATGAAGCCATACATAAGGCAACTTGACAGCAGCAAGGAGCGGTTCAACAACAGGCTGAGCAAGTGCAGAATGACTGCTGTGTGCTTTTAGCCGTTTAAAGGCCTGCTGGCGCTGCCTCTATAGGAGGCCGGATCTGGCTGATGACAATATTTCAATGCTTATAGCCACATGTTGTACGCTCCATAATATTTGGGAAGGGAAGGGTGAAAGCTTCACTCAGGGCTGGACCGCTGAGGCTCAGCGCCTGGAGGCTGAGTTTGCACAACCAGAGACCAGGGCTATTATGAAGTTTAAACGCAACATTTTACAGAAGCAGTATTGTTTTGCAACACAGAGAACACTGATTCAGTGATTTAAAGCACAGCCAGTACTCACACACTTGTCACTAACTGGCTGACCCCAGGCAAGCACACATGAGCCACAAGACCCCCAAAGTGGTGAGTAGCCGTAGGGTAAATCACTCTTCCCGGACCCCGCTGTACACTGGGCACGTGGCTCTTGGGGAGAGCCAGCACTGTAGGGGGGCCTGATAATCATTCCTGTCCCCACACTTCCCACAGGATGTGATCATTATGGAAGATACCTCACTGCTGAGGGTGAGCAGGGAATCAAGGGAGGGTCTTCTCCCAGCTTATGGCTTCTGCCCTGGCCCTTATGCAGCTCGCCTGTGTGCAGCAATGGTCCTTGGTTCTTACCAATACAGGGCTCCGGCAGTGATTTCAAAGGGCCTGGGGCTCAGGCCGCTGCTCTGGTAGCAGCGGCAGCGGCCAGGAGCCCCAGGCCCTTTGAAATCGCTGGCCCTGGGGCAGCTGCTCCTTTTGCCCCCCACTGTTGGTGGCCCGGGGGGGGGGGGGAAGGGGCAACGACATTAAAGTGCCACCGCAGCAGCAACATTAAAGTGCCACCGTGGCAGTGCTTGAACGTCGGCTGCATACGGGCTGGTACCGGCTTCTTCCCAGAATGCTGTACCGGCCCGTACCAGTCCACTTTCACCCCCCGCCCCCCCGTGACGGCACAGTGGCGCAGGAAAGTTACCCTTAATGGTGCAAGAAACAAAGCAGCTCTGCCGAGGAACCTGCGGCAGTGGATTGCCCAGTGTCTCCACGAGAGTTTCCTGGAGATCTCTGACAGATTCCCGTGATGTGAGGGAGTCAATCAACAGCCTGTTCCGCCGCTCAGACTAGGCATGTGGTGGTACGCGCGTCACACAGACACAAGCCTGCTTTCTGCAACCCTCCTGTCCCCAACAACTCACTTCAGTGATTCCCAAAATCAAATCCACTTACCAGGGGCCTCCTCTCCTGTTTGCGCTTCGCCAAAATCCGACAGCTGTGATTGTCTAGGCTCCTCCAGGGTAGAGAAGAGCTCCTGGCTGTGTGCACCTCTGACCTCTGAGTCATCCTTTGCCTCTGGGTCCCCCTCCCCCTCCTCAGCCAAGATTTCCTCCTCCTGGCTCGGTCCACTCTCGCCTGGCACGCGAGCCACCGAAGTATCCACTGGGGCCTTCGCAGTGGAGGTGGGGTCGCTGCCGAGTATCGCGTCCAGCTCTTTGTAGAACCGGCCGCTTGTGGGCGCAGCGCCGGAGCGGCGGTTTGTCTCCTGCGCCTTGTGGTAGGCGTTCCGCAGCTCCATCACTTCGACCCTGCACTGCAATGTGTCCCGGTCATGGCCCCTTTCTGTCAGGCATCGTGAAATCTGTCCATAGATAGCATAATTCCAATGGCTGGAGCGCAGCTGGGACTGAACAGCCTCCTCTCCCCAAATGCTGATGAGGTCCAGCAGCTCGGCATTGCTCCAAGCGGGGGATCGCCTGGTGCGTGGAGCAGGCATGGCCACTTGGAAAGATGCGCTGAGACCACTGCACGCGTCACCGAGCAAACAGGAAGGGGGCTTTCAAAATTCCAAAGGAATGTACGGGGTGGGGATGAGGGTTGGTCACCTGAGGGCAGGACAGTAGAGTTCAAACCGATGACCAGAGAGGTGAGAACAGGCATTGTGGGACACCTCCCGGAGGCCAATGGCAGCGCTGTAATCACCATGGTGTCTACACTGGCACCGCAGCGCTGTAGCCCCGGCGCAGAAAGCGCTACGCCTCTCGGGGTGGGTTTTTTAGAGCGCTGCATCTGCGCAGTTTCTGCGCACTAAGTAGCTTGGCAGCGTGTAACCTCGGGAGTTACAGCGCTCAGAGCTGCTTTACTGCGCACAAACTTGCCAGTGTAGACAGGGCCTAAATCCAGTGTCTCTTGTCAGTCCATGATTTTTAGCGTCTAGCAGAGTAATGAATTTAAGCTCCCAGTGTCGCCTTTTGAAAGTGTTGTGCAGGTTTCCTTTGAAGATAAGGATTGATAGGCCAGACATACAGTGATCGCTTTGTGAAAAATGTTCACCCCCAGGGGATGGGGGTGGTTTTTTTCCTGCGTGAGTTCATGCGAGAGTGCAGTGAGTGTCTGGTTTCACCCACGCAGTTGTTTTCGGGGCATTTTTAGTGCACTGGATGAGGTACACTCCATGTTGTGAGAGGCATGTGTAAGATCCATAGATCTGGAGAGGTGTGTTGTGGGGGGTGTTGATCATTGTAGCAGTGGAGAGATGTTCTGCATCTTGTTCTGGCAGGGTCCGGTGCTGCTTTGAGTTGGGGGGGACCTTGCTTCTGACGCTGAGCTTGCACAGGTTGCAGGGTGTTTGCAGGTCAGAAGTGGGGGGGTTCAGGAAAAATTTCTCTCAGGATGGGGTCCCCATCAAATATGGGTTGTAGTTGTTTGCTGATGCCCTATATGGGTTCCAGACTGGGGTGGTAGGTGACAAGTAGGGGCGTGGGGTCAGAAGGGGTTTTATTTCTGTATTGAAGCAGGTTCGCTCAGGGCATCTGGGTGGCACATTCCATGATGCAATCTACTTCTCTGGTGGAGTGCCCTTGTTTGGTGAAGGTGGTTTCAAGCGTGTTAAGGTGTGTATCCCGGACGTTCTCCTCAGAGCATATTCTGTGGTATGTGAGTGCCTGGCCGCAAAGAACAGATTTCTTGGTGAGTTTGGGGTGGTTACTGGACATGTGAAGGTAGGTGTGGTGATCGTGGGTTTCTTGTATATAGTTGTCTGTAGGATTCCATTGTTGAAGCTGTGACGAAGTGGGACTGTTCTTAATGTTTCCTCTGAATACTGTGTGGGTGCCTCAGTTTCCCCTATGCATTTCTTAAGCCTCTAGGTGGTGGGATAAAGGCCAGTGTGCATAAATCACTGACACTCTGTCTCCCTGGCAATAAATGGCCAGGGCCCTTCCCCACTGCAAGGAAATAGCTAAGGGTGAACAAAGATCAGGTGATCGGCTGGCCCAGGAAAGAGTAAAAGCCCAGAGGAGGAGGGGCTGGAGGGGGTTTCAGTTTGGGCTGGCTGGGGCCTAGGAGTGAGGGCAGACGGGGGGTGTCTGCCTCGCTGGGCCCCAGAATGGACCCGGCGGAGGGGTCCCATTCGCTGGACCGACAAGCTCTGTTTTAGACCGTGTTCCTGTCATCTAATAAACCTCTGTTTTACTGGCTGGCTGAGAGTCACGTCTGACTGCGAAGTGGGGGGTGCATGCAGGACCTCTGGCTTCCCCAGGACCCTGCCTGCGCGGACTCGCTGTGGGAAGCGCACGGAGGGGCATATGCTGAATGCTCCCAGGAGAGACCCAGGAGGTGAAGCCGTGTGAGCTTCTTGCCCTGAAGACAGTCTGCTCCATGGGAGAGGAGGCTCCCCAAAGTCCGGACTGGCTTTGTGGGGAGCAGTTCCAGAGCATCGCCCGGGGACTCCATGACAGAAGCTGATTGTGGTGTCCAGGAAGTTGATGCTAGTGTGGGAGTGTCCCAGAGAGAGTTTAATGGCTGGGTGGGGGTTGTTGAAGTTGTGGTGAAAATCTGTGAGGGAGTTTAAGTCGTCTGTCCAGAGGATGAAAATATTGATGTCTCTCAGGTATATCATTGGTTTTGTGGTGTATTTGTCCAGAAATTCTTCTTCAAGGTGGCCCCTGAAGAGGTTGGCATATTGGGGAACCATCCTAGTACCCAGGGCTGCTCCCATGGTTTGGACAAAGTGTTTGTTGTTGAATGTAAAATTGGGTGAGGATGAAATGGATGAGTTTGGCGATGTGTTTGGGGTGGATCTCTGAGGGCCGTCCATTGTCATGTAGATATTTGAGGCAGGCAGCGATGCTGTCATTATGAGGGATGTTGGTGTACAGGGAAGTGACATCGATGGTGGAAAGGATGGTGTTCTGAGGCAGGCTGTTAATGTTGTGGAGAACCTGGAGGAAGCCAGTTGTGTCCTGGAGGAAGCTGGCCCTTTGTGTGGGGAGTGGCTTGAGGTGAGAAGGTTCATGGGGATGAGTTTATAGAGTTTCTCTTGGAGTTGTTTGGGGAAGGATTTGATGATGTCCTTAAATTCCTGGGTGAATTGTGGTGTAGGCTCTTTTTTGAGTTCTTTATAGTAGTTGGCGTCAGAGAGTTGTCAGTTGGCCTCGTTAACATAATCACCATGGTTGAGGACTACAGTGGCAGCCCTTTTGCTGGTTCGATCACTGTATGGCTGTCCTCTTGGTGGTGGAGAGATTATGGTGGATGTGATAAGGATTTTGCAATCAATTTTTTGAGAAGTTTCACAAAACTCATACCACTGCTGCCTTCCCCCTGCTGAATTTGCAATGTTGAGCACATCTGTGGGCCAAATCCTTCAGTCCCTACTCCTGTAAATCTCCCATCCATCTTACCTGGAGTTTTCCCTAGGTAAAGAAATTTGGCCCAATAGCCAATTAAAACAGCTAGTTAATGCTATGGCAAATGGGTTCTCAGAAATACAGCATTAGCCTCTGGGTTTACATAATTGGCTCAGCGGCCGTGTTATCACTTGATTTTTCAATCCCATTTCCGCTCCTGATTTAAACTTGGAAAGGAGGCAGTAAAATCAGTCGAACTGAATGAGCATGAGCCATAATGTACTTTACTCACCTTAATTCTCTGAATGTTAATCCTGCAAAGAGGCTCTCCAGTTCCTTTTCAAGCTCATGAGGCTGATTCATTCCTGTCTTATTCATTTCTTACAGAAATATGTTTCCTTCTAACCTGATTGAGGCTTCATTCCAGCAGGTAAGTTCCCTTGATCCTGAGCTCCTAAGTCACCTCTCGGCTCCTGAGAACAATGAGAACAGCCTCATGGGGACGGGTCACATGGGCAGCCCAGTGGGCTTGGATGGCTCTCTCAATATCAGTGATTAGCACCTTTCGCCGTAGGAGCCTGCCCAGGAAGAAGCGTCCCCCCTTCCATACTCACCCACAGTGACTGTGGCTCCATGTGCCCTGGCCAGGCTTAGAGCCCTCCTGGCTGGGAGGCTGCACATTTGGGGGGGGGTTTCCCTCACTGGTGATATGTCCTGTCCTCCCCAGACTCAGCCTCCGTACACCTGGGGACTTAAAAATGAAAAGGCCGTTCTGCTCCCCACTAGAACGAGCCTAGGGCCGGATTTCCCGAAGACCCCCGGGGCTCCGCTCCTTTGGAAATCTGGCCATTAATGCTGCTCTGGACCGAGCCGTTCGCTTTTTCTCTGGCCCGAGCTCCTGTTGGTACCAGACGGCAGAGCCTGCGGGGAAAGGGCGAACAGCAGAGCTTCTGCCTCCTGTCCAGACGCGCCATCCCCACCCTGAGGGGCATGTTGGGGTGGGGGTAGGGAATCACCAGGAGGCAGAGGGGCAGGAAGGGTAGAGAGCCGGGAGGAGGAGCTGGCCTGTGGGGTGGTGCGTGGAGAGCCAGGATGTGGGGAAGGGAGAATGAGCTTGGGGTGAACAACAACAGAGCCTGGGGAGAAGGGTGAGAAAGGAAGAGTGAGAAGGCCTGAGAGGGAGAATGGATGGGGACTGGAGCGGGGAGGGAGAATGAGCCACTCTGTGGGTGCAGGGGGGAGGCCTAGGGGAAGGAGGCTGCACGTGTGCTGGGGAGGGGGAGGGGAGAGAGTCGGGGAGGGGGAGAGAAGGCAGAATGGCACGTGTGGATTTTGCAGGGTGGAGACTGCGTAACAAGGACCATGTGGATTGGGTAGAGGGAGCCTGCGGCAGGTACCAGCCTATTCCAGGCGAATGTGCACCTGTGGTTTGTGTTTGCTGGATCTTCCCAGGGAGGCAGTAATTGGGGGGTGGAGGGAAGAGCGTGGTTTTGGGGGTATGAGGCAGAAGAAAGCATGTGAGAGACGGTGAAGGTGGGGAGAGCCCAGGGCAATTGGAATGTGGAACACGAGAGGGGGGAAAAACCTGAAGAGGAAGACAGAAGGAAAAGAGAACAACTATTCCACAACCGAGAAAAGTGGGATAGAGCAAGAAATAGACTGAAAAAGTCAGGGGAAAAGATCACAGGGTCAATGAGAGAGGAACGGAAGAAAGAGTGAAGCAGAAAGGCAAGAGAGAGAAATGCGAGGGAGACACAGGAAATGCAGTACTGGTGATTGCAAAGCAAGGCCGACTCCTCCTAGCTGGGGGCAGTTGTCAGCACAGCCTGAGCTGCTCATCTGAGCGCCCCCCCGCTCCCGTGCAGAGCTGGCTTGAGCCTTAGGGGATGCCCCCACACGCAGGGCTTGCCCGAGCCCCTCCGGGTGAGGCTGGCACTGCTGCTCACTCCCCCCGAACGTTCCTCCATGCCCCACTAGGGGGCATGCTCCATTTTGTGTGTGTGCAGAACTGGGCATTTGTCCCGTTTGCTCTCGCTGACGATCAGTTGGCAAGAGCAAATGGGACAAATGCCCAGTTTTGCCCCCCCAAAAAAGATAAAATTGGGACACCAGGAACAGGGCTTAAAATGGACTGTCCCAGCCAAAACAGGACGTATGTTACCCTGCCTATCATGCAGGTAAGTGAGCTGTGCATGTACCTTCAAGTGCATCCTGTACACTGCATACAGGGATGTTGGGCTGTGATCTGAAGGGAACAAAAACACTTCCCCAGTCTGGTTTCTATCTTAGGTCACAGCTGGTCTCTTATTTTCAGTGGTAGTACCAGCTGATCTTTATATCACGCTCCCTCATGCAGAACAAGCTTCCCCTTTGCAGATTTTGGGCTTGAACTAGCCCCAGTCAATGGGAGTGAGCACAAGCCAGTCCTTTGCTAGTAGGCCGTTAGCTTTTAATTTAATTTATTTGTTGCAGTATCGAACAGTTCTCGTCCCAGTGGTGAAATCTTCAAGCTTTCCAAAGATCCCAGGGAAACCTCTCAGCTTCATTTACTTTGCACCTGACGATGAAAATCCCGAAATCCAAAGGCCTGTGCTTCTTGAGATCACCCCGTCTCCGGAAATGACCTACCGGACCCTGCCTGGGACCAGCAATGAAATGAATGTCTTGGGGATTGTTATCTTCTCTGCTACAATAGGTACTTGCCAAATACAGAGTCAGATTTCATGCTACCCACTGATCAAGCATTACAGGCTACGTTTGGAAAAGTTAGGTCGTAAGTAAACACAGTTATCAGAAATCATTACAGGCTACTTATAACGCTCTAGAATTTACACAGCACTTTGTAAACTGTTCAATGCAGAGAGTGTTTCTATTCTGTGTTTGTAACCTAGCAGAGCCAAGCCATCATAGGCCAGCAAATGAGGGAAGGGAAATTGAGGCTAAATGATGGGTGAACAAGAAAGGAAAGATTCTGGATTTTAACCGTGGGAGGTGAGGAAGGAAAGATGAGTTGCTGGCAGCAGGAAATTGGAGATTGTTCCAAGCACCGGGGACGACATGGTCGAAGATGAAGCTGAAAGTGAAAAGCAGATGAGTGGAGGAGTAAGGAGAGAACAGAACAGGAGGACTTGAGATCAGAGATGTAAGTGGGGGGCAAGACTAGGTAAGGCTCTGAAGGGGAGGGAACTTGATGTGGTAAGGCAGCGGCTCTCAACCTTTCCAGACCACTGTACCCCTTTCAGGAGGCTGATTTGTCTTGCGTATCCCAAGTTTCACCTCTCAAAGACTACTTGCTTACAAAATCACACAAAAATACAGAAGTGTCACAGCCACACTGTTACTGACAAAGTGCTGACTTCCTCATTTTGACCATATAATTCTAAAATAAATCAATTGGAATATAAATATTGGGTACTTGCATTTCAGTGTGTAGTATATAAAGCAATATAAACAAGTCACTGTATGAAATTTTAGTTTCTACTGACATCACTAGGGCTTTTTATGTCGCCTGTTGTAAAACTAGGCAAATATCTAGAGGAGTTGATTACCCCCTGGAAGAGCTCTGCACACCCGTAGGGTACATGTACCCCTGGTTGAGAACTACTGTGGTAAGGGACAGAAAGCCAATTAAGAAACTTAAAGGGATAGAGGTGATGTGGTCAGCACAGTGGGAGATAAAGGTGAGTGAAGCACAGGGATGTTTTGAATAGACAGAAGGAGGAGAGGTGAGAAGAGAAGGTAGCAGTGATCCGGGTGAGATCATGGACCAGGGGAAGCAGGGGGGAGAGAGGAAATGGTGTATCTGGTTATAATAAAGGGGAAGAACTGACAGGATGTGGCCTAGAGACTGCATATGGGGGTGAAGGCAGGAGAAGAAGACAAAAGAGATGAAGATTACACCAAGGCCATGAAGCTGGGAGGGGGAAGGAGGGTGGAATTGACATTAGTGGTAGAGAAGGGAGGTAGCAGAGAGGGACCGGCAGGAAGGAAGGTCAATTCAGTGTTGGAATGGAATGATTGTGATGTAGCGACTGGACCTCTGAAAGGAGATGGCAGACTAGATACAGAGACATTCCACACAGACATTCCTTCAAGATTTGAGATGTCCATCGTGGACTCGGTTCTCCCCAGGGTCAGCAGCATTTGCTCACTGTGTGGGGTTTTTTTGTAATTCCTTGTCTTCAGATATTGAGCGAAGCCTTCTGCAAGCAGGTGGGATTTGCCATGTAAGCTGAACATGCATTGGCTTCAGGTAGTTTTCCCCTTAGGTTCTTCAGGTAGCACCTTCAACTGACATTGCCTTGCCTTTGGCTGTCCAGAGCTTCATCCTGGGGGTTGCTGTTTCTAAAAATACCAACATTAAACTTGAAGATTACGAACAGAATTCTAATGACACTCGTTTGGGCCAGTATCTCAGCCCATCCCACGCCGTTCTGAAGTCATCACAGTAAAACAGGCTCCTAGAAAAGGACAGCAGTTGATATTTTCTAGCTGGCCATATGAGGGAGTTCTCTATATGGTTCGAACATACACGGCACAGACGTTCTCCCAGGAAGGGATCTAACTGCTCTCTCTCTAGGGCTAGATAGTCACTAGCCCAGGAGTTCTCAAAACGGGGGTCATGACCCCTCAGAGTCAGAAGATGGGTACATGAGGGTCACGAGCCATCAGCTCTGTGAGGCTGACAGCTCCGAGCCCCCATTAAATTAAATTACCCCCCCTTTTTTAATTTATGAAGGGGGTCACACTCAGAGGCTTGCTGTGGGGAAAGGGTCACCAATAGAAAAAGTTTGAAAACCACTGGACTAGCCTTTACTTGGCACATGAGGGCAGCTAACCCAGTGCGCACCCCTCCCCCATGATCAAGTGGCAGAGAGGCGGTGAAGATGGAGGAACCTTGGCTCCACAGCCCCCACCTGCCCACTAGAGCAGCTGGCTGGGTGCATGGGAAGGAGAAGTAACTTCCTCCCTCCCGCCAGCACAGCAGGGGAATAGCTAACTCCCCTGCCCTCCCCTCTCCAAGCAAGGGGACAGCAGAAAGCGCCACTTGCAGGTGGAACTGTTACCTGCCAACCCTTACTCTGGGCTGAGTTGAAGGAGCTCAGTCAAGCCCATACCGACTATAATTCCTTACTCCTCTGTGGCTTATCTATGAGTTCTCTGGAGTTTCACTTCAATGGTTCAGTGTAACTTACGAATTAAAGCAATTATAATAAATATTTAGATCCTCCTAGGCCATCTTCCAAAGGGTATGTTGAATAGATGCTCAACACGCAGCAGTCCTACCCATTGCCCTCCCTGACTCCCAGCGTGGTGCCCATGGAGGGGAAGGGGGATGAGTTGATGAGTCTTTACTATGTCCCGATGGAGAAGACAAAGGAATACACCTCTGCCAATGTAGGGCTACCCTTCCTGGTGTACTAAGATGCTTCTGCATCCCTTCTACCTGGATGGGGGGTAGACAGTCCCGATGGCCCAGTTGCTACATGTGTTGCCGTGGATTTGGTGGCCACCCCTGATGTCATATGAGCCAGCAAGTATGACTGCAGTACTAGGCCCACAGACAGGCCATAGATGCCAAGGACAGTATCGATGGGCTGGGTACCCAGAAAGCCGGAGGAAAGGTGCTCGGTGGATTTAGCTGGTACCACAGGCACTCTGTTCATATTGTATCAGGGCACCAAAGGGATCTTAGACCATTAGCTGCCCCTCAGCTGCAGAGCTTGAGATGAGTCTAACACATGTTGACTCTTGTGTCTTGATTCTGCCCTGGAAACCTCTCTCTCTTGTCTCTGGAGTGATGCTCATTCCTACCCCTTCTTGAGACAATTGACACATGGATCAAACTTGATACCTGGGGTCTTTTGGGTGTCTCAGCCTTGGTGCTCAGGGTGGACTCTCACCAGGGTGCTAGCTGAGAGGGACTGGATGGAGGCCTGAGTCTTAGCTATATCGTTCTTCATCATGTGTGAGGAGGCCTTCACGGAGCACTCCAGAAAACTTTAGGCCGGCACCCCGAGCCTGCTGTGTCGCTTGGAAAAGAGCACAGGGAGCAACAGCCAGGGATATGCCCTTTGCCAAAACAAGAAAAGCACTTAAGCATGCCCATCATTGAGTGGCATAGAAGCATCAAAGGAGGGGCATGTCTTAAACCTGGGGATTTAGCTTCTGCTGTAACAGCTCAACTTCAAGGGGGTTCCAAGCCATCTAGCTACCTAGGTAAAGCCAATGGGTAAATAAAACGGGCTGACTGCCTGATAACTGCACTAACCAGTCAACAGCAACTAACTGCAGTAGGATCACCGAAAAGCAGGCAGGCACTGCAGGCGTTCTGTCTCACATATAGGCAGTAAGAAGGAACTGAAAGTCAGATGGCCCTACTCTGCATGGGGATGGAGGACACAAGGACAGTGAGGGTGCAGGGTGGCCCTAGCAGACACTGCTTCCCAGTAAATCTGATCTCTCGCGCCATGGGAACTATATTGATAGATACTTGAAGAAGAACTTTTGTTTTGTTAAAAGCCAGGAAATTGAGAGTTACAGCTTCCCCAGCAGTCTTGACTCCTGAGTATGACCAACACAGTAGGGTTTGTCATTATGGAATCAAACAAGAATAGGCAATGTCACATGCTATTAGGTAAATACAGTACTATAGTAGAAATGAGGTGCAATCCCTTTCATTCAAGAGGGATAGTTTAGCGTGTTGCATTATGGGCTGTATTAATCCCACAAAACTTTAACTTTTGGCGGGTCAGTGCCCCAGGAAATGGATTATTCTATTACCACCAAATAGGAACAGGAAAGATAGTCCACCTGCCTCTAGAAGTTACTGCCTGGTGGTGGTGAAATAGGCCTACCAGCTCCCTGCCCAAAAGAAGGGGCCAGATCATAGACGTCTCTGTAACTTGAAGTCTTTAAACTGTGCTTTGAGGACTTCAGTAACTCAGCCAGAGGTTAGAGGTCTATCACAGGAGTGGGCAGGTGAGGTTCTGTGGCCTGCAATGTGCAGGATGTCAGACTAGATGATCATGATGGTCCCTTCTGACCTTAAAGTCTATGAGTCTATCATAAGCCCAGGTTGTTAGGGAATGATCACATGACTTCAGGGAGGGTGGGGAGAGGATAGGGGGCTAAATAAGTTCAGATAAATTTCACAGACGTCCAAAGCTTGTTATATCCCTCTCCTCTGCCCAGTGTCTGACTTTCTACTTTGGGTTTGTCTTCACTGCAGTAGTAGCTCAAGGTATAACTCAAGTGTTGTTCCTAAACTGACTCCCAGAAGTTTGTAGCTCAGGAGAAGTGGTAGGGGAATGACACTTCAGTGCTGCTGATGCTGGAGCAAATAATGCAGTGGGGATGCAGCTACTCTGTGCTGCTGATCCAATCACTCTGTGCTGCTTTAGTGTTATTTTGCAGTGTGGCCACTCTCCCTCGAGCGAGGCTAACTGGAGAGGAGGTAACTCAAGTGTAGATAACTCGAGCTAACTCTGCAGTAAAGACAGAGCCTTGGATTGCTAGCTCTTTGATGTAGGGAACTGTCCATGACTCTGTGTTTGTGTAGTACTTAGCACACTGGGCCCTGTTCTTGGTTGGTCCCTAGGTCCTACTGTAATAAACATGAATAATAATAATAAAATATAATATAAATTGCCTGGATGTTTATTTCGACTAGAAATTTGCTCTTTTGGGAGTTTGTCATTTGACCCTATATTGCAGCCACCAGCAACTGAAGGTCTTTGCATGTTAAAAGAACAAGTTAAAAATTACTTAACCAAGTTAGATGTCTTCAAGTCACCAGGGCCTGATGAATACATCCTAGAATACTCAAGGAGCTGACTGAGGAGATAGCTGAGCCATTAGCGATTATCTTTGAAAAGTCATGGAAGACGGGAGAGATTCCAGAAGACTGGAAAAGAGCAAATATCTATAAAAAGGGAAATAAGGACAACCCAGGGAATTACAGACCAGTCAGCTTAACTTCTGTACCGGAAAGATAATGGAGCAAATAATTATGCAATCAATTTGCAAACACCTAGAAGATAATAAGGTGATAAGTAACAGTCAGCATGGATTTGTCAAGAACAAATCATGTCAAACCAACCTGATAGCTTTCTTTGACAGGGTAACAAGCCTAGTGGATAGGGGAGAACCAATAGACGTGGTATATCTTGACTTTAGTAAGGCTTTTGATACTGTCTTGCATGAGCTTCTCATAAACAAACTAGGGAAATACAACCTAGATGGAGCTACTATAAGGTGGGTGCATAACTGGTTGGGAAACCGTTCCCAGAGAGTAGTTATCAGTGGTTCAGACATGCTGGAAGAGCATAACGGGTTGCGTCCCGCAGGGATCAGTTCTGGGTCCGGTTCTGCTCAATATCTTCATCAATGATTTAGATAATGGCACAGAGAGTACACTTATAAAGTTTGTGAATGATTCCAAGCTGGGAGGGGTTGCAAGTGCTTTGGAGGATAGGATTATAATTCAAAATGACCTAGACAAATTGGAGAAATGGTCTGAAGTAAATAGGATGAAATTCTATAAGAATAAATGCAAAGTACTCCACTTAGAAAGGAACAATCAGTTGCACAAATACAAAATGGGAAATGACTGCCTAGGGAGGGGTACTGTGGAAAGAGATCTGGGGGTCAGAGTGGACCACAAGCTAAATGAGAGTCAACAGTGTAACACTGTTGCAAAAAAAGGGAACATCATTCTGGGATGTATTAGCAGGAGTATTGTAAGCAAGACACGAGAAGTAATTCTTCCGCTCTACTCCACGCTGATTAGGCCTCAACTGGAGTATTGTGTCCAGGTCTGGGTGCCACATTTCAGGAAAGATGTGGACAAATTGGAGAAAGTCCAGAGAAGAGCAACCAAAATGATTAAAGGTCTAGAAAACATGACCTATGAGGGAAGATTGAAAAAATTGGGTTTGTTTAGTCTGGAAAAGAGAAGACAAAGAGGGGACATAACAGTTTTCAAGTACATAAAAGATTGTTACAAGGAGGAGGGAGAAAAATTGTTGTTCTTAACCTCTGAGGATAGGACAAAAAGTAATGGACTTAAATTGCAGCAACGGAGGTTTAGATTGGACATTAGTCCTGTCATAATTGCAGGGGACTGGACTAGATGACCTCTCGAGGTCCCTTCCAGTCCTATGATTCTATGTTCCGTATCAATGCTGTTTAATAACTCAAGTTAACATGTCTGGTTGCAGGCCTCCTCCTAGGGAAAATGGGTGAGCGTGGAACTCCTTTAGTCAACGTGTGCCAGTGTCTGAATGAAGCAGTTATGAAGATTGTCTCAATGGCAGTTTGGTAAGTAAATAATTCTGATTGACTCGATTTGGATGTTTTCATATCTCACAGTTAAGCCCAGTTTCAGTTATATTGCTACAAAAAAGAAAAGTTCGGGAACTGTAAGTTCAGGATGTTAAAATATTCCCTCTTCTGCAGTCAACATAAAAGCAAAACATTTGGAAATTCTCAGCAAATGTGCCTATTCATACCTTTACGTCTGAGAGTTAATCATTCTGATTCCTATTGGGGGTGCAATGGCAGTTCATGTAGACATACCTGAGATGGCTTTAATCTAGGTCACTCGAGTGCTGGTAGCAGCGAAGCTGCAGCAAGTGTTTGCTTCAATGTGGGCTGTACAAGCCACCCTGAATCCTGGATAAGTACTCAGGGGGCTAGTCCACATGCTGCCACAACTTCCCTGCTACTAGTATGCGAGTTAGCTAGCTAGCTCAAAGCAATCGCACCCCGTGACTAGAGTATAGACATGGCCTATGTTACTGGTTCGCATGAACTGTGGTTAGAAAACTCTCAGATGAAACCTTGATGTGGCCTCTTGCACTAGAATTCAGCAAACCAGAATGTCTACCCTGTGCGCTGAATGAGGCCAGGGTCGGAGGCGGGGAGGGGAAGTAGTACACAGTCATGTAATCAAAGAGTGCTCAATAGTGCATATGCACAAAGGGGGCCAAATTAGAGTAAGAAGAGCCTCACAGTTACATTAGCTAGGAAGAAATAAGAATTAATTCTCATACTTCAGGATATAAAAGGATAATGAGCTTGGGTCAAGAGGAGCTCTCATAGACTTTAAGGTCAGAAGGGACCATCGTGATCATCTAGTCTGACCTCCTGCACATCACAGGCCACAGAACCTCATCCACCCACTCCTGAAATAGACCCCTAATCTCTGGCTGATACTGGAGTCCTCAAAACACGATTTAAAGACTTCAAGTTACAGAGAATCCACCCTTTATACTAGTTTTAACCTGCAAGTGACCCGTGCCCCATGCTGCAGAAGAAGGTGAAAAATCCCCAGGGTCTCTGCCAATCTGAAGGAATTTTCCCTCCCATCATGACCCCAAATATGGCGATCAGTTAGACCCTGAGCATATGGGCAAGACCCACCAGCCAGACACCTGGGAAAGAATTTTCTGTAGTAACTCAGAGCCCTCCCCATCTAGTGTCCCGTCTCACCACATGGCATAACATTGTGCAGTCAGTTGGATTCACTCTAGTTTATACAGCATCTGGCCACACCTGGAGACACTCTAGCACAGTGGTGGGCAACCTGTGGCCCGTGGGCCACACGCGGCCCGTCAGGGTAATTGCTGGCGGGCCACCAGACAGTTTGTTTACATTTGCTCAGCTGCCCGCAGCTCCCAGTGGCCGCGGTTCGCCATTCTTGGCCAATGGGAGCTGTGGGAAGCGGTGGCCAGCATGTCCCTATGGCCCACACCGCTTCCTGCAGCTCCCATTGGCCGGGAATGGCGAACCGCAGCCACTGGCACGCAGGTGGCCGTGCAAATGTAAACAAAGTGTCTGGTGGCCCACCAGCGATTACCCTGACGGGCCGCAGGTTGCCCTCCTCTGCTCTAGCAGGACAGGATGGTCTTTTCTGTTATAACATTTGCCATGTTCCTATCCCAATGAGCAATTTTTTACTATTCTTATTGCAGGTACTTCCCATTTGGCATTGTGTTTCTCATTGCTGGGAAGATTTTGGAAATGGAGGATCCAGCTGTGATTGGAAAGAAATTGGGACTCTATGCCATAACGGTGGTGACAGGGCTAGTCATCCATGGACTTATCCTCTTGCCTTTGCTTTTCGCACTCATTACCAGGAAAAACCCCTTTGCTTTCATCCGGGGAATACTGCAAGCCCTGCTGATCGCCCTCGCAACATCATCCAGGTATGACAAAGTGGTCTGGTCGTCATTCGTCACAGACATTCCATTATTCCAGCTGAGAGGGAAGCTGGTTTCATTATTCAAGTCTAGGCTGTGTATAAATGTTTTCATCCTTGGTTTAGCACAAGGGTTTCCTGAGTAATGTACTAATCACTGGTCCCTCATGTGCTATTCTTGCAAGGGAATTACTTTAGCAAACTCCTTTCAGCTATTTGAACTATGGGAGAGTTAAGCTACTTCCCCATTGTTTAAAACCCCCGCACCAAAAACAGTCTTTTGAATGAAGCTACAGCAAAAAAACAGGTGAAGTTTGAAACTTGAGGTGTGGCTTGGGCCTAGTTCTCAATGAAAACTAGAGCCACTGCCCGGTTTGAGCAGTGTGGGGGAGAATAACTCAGCGTGGTAAGAAATTAAAAGGAAGCCTGGCTCTTTCTGCATGTTCAGTCAGTTCTAAGGATTTTTAGAACCACTCTAGAACCACAGTATTATCTATCCCTTTCCTAATGATTTCTAACATTGTTCGCTTTTTTGCCTGCTGCTGCACATTGAGTGGATGTTTTCAGAGAACTATCCACGACTTCAAGATCTCTTTCTTGAGGGGTAACAGCTAATTTAGATCCCATCATTTTATATGTATAGTTGGGATTATGTTTTCCAATGTGCATTACTTTGCATTTATCAACATTGAATTCCATCTGCCATTTTGTTGTCCAGTCACCTGGTTTGGTGAGATCCCTTTGTAACTCTTCGCAGTCAGCTTTTATGTTGTCTGCAAACTTTGCCACCTGACTGTTCACCCCAATTGAGACAGAGAGTTCTGACACTTTCCTTCCACCATTGTTTAAGAGGGAGGAGGCAGCTGATGTACAGAATTTTCACTTCGCTTTATGAGCAGATCTGGTGACCTTGTGCCTCCAGCAGCCTTCTTATTAACTGCCTCGATGACACCAGCGGCAATGGAAATTGTTATTTTAGGGGGGAGGGATAGCTCAGTGGTTTGAGCATTGGCCTGCTAAACCCAGGGTTGTGAGTTCAATCCTTGAGGGGGCCACTTAGGGAATCTGGGGCAAAAATCAGTACTTGGTCCTGCTAGTGAAGGCAGGGGGCTGGACTTGATGGACCTTGCAGGGTCCCTTCCAGTTCTATGAGATAGGTATATCTCCATAATTATATTATTATTATTATTATTTCTTTGCAATGCAGCTCAGCAACCCTGCCCATCACCCTGAAATGTCTTCTGGAAAACAATGGGATAGACAGGCGGGTGGCACGATTTGTTCTCCCTGTCGGCGCAACCATTAATATGGATGGGACTGCACTGTATGAGGCAGTCGCTGCAATCTTTATTGCTCAGGTCAACGAGTACGATTTGGACTTGGGACAAATTATAACTATAAGGTAAATACATTTCTTCCTTTATTTACACTAAATCTGTTCTCTTTCTTCCCTATCCAGACCTAAGGACAGCATATCATAACAGCTACCAAATTTCCCACTCAGCGTTGGTCATTCTATTACATGTTTAAGGTAGCCGTGGTTGGACAGTAGCGTATCATAAGCATAGAAGCGTCTGACTACTTCTTTACCTGTTGCAGTGCCTCTGCCGTCCTGTATACTCTAAGGACATGTCAACACTACAGATCCTAGAGCAGCATAGCCATGGCATAGCCCCCCCGTGTGGATGCAGCCTGCACCAACAGGAGTTCTCTATTGGTGTACAAACGCTGTGCGAGGAAGCTGTGTCTATACTAGGGGGTTTGTTGGCATAGCTGTGTTTTCACACCCCTGAACACGATAGTTATGTCAACCTAAATGTTAAGTATAGATCAGGCATAAAGCAGTACAATTCCCCTAGCCTGGGTGCAGTTATATTGGTAGAGAAGTGCTTATACTGGTACAGCCTATTCCCATTCAGGGAGGGAGATAAGCCGGGCTGGAGATAAGCCGGGCTGGTACACCTCTGTACCAGTATCACTGTGTCCATGTTGGGGGCTGTACAAGTAGAACTATTTCAGTTTTTTAAAAAGTCACCCCCCTAATCAAGACAGTTACACAGAACCACTCTTGTGTTTAGACCAGGCCTATGTTTTCATTCAAAAACTGACAGTGCTATCTCGTCAGTCTGCAGCCAGCCTGACAGTTCCCTGGAGAATGACGTGAACTACCCCATCCGTCTCAATGAAACTGATGATCGTTTTTAAGTATCATTAACTATTTCACTGCTGATCAATTTAGCAGAAACACATACGGCCAATGGGCTTATCCTACAATCCCAAACCATGCTTTCATGCTTTGCCAGCGGCTAAAATCCTCAAAGAGTCCCTATCTAGCTGCCAAAACCTGCAGTTCTCCTCTGAAAATGTATACAATACAGGTGTGAATTGCCAATACAAAATTCTGTACCATGTTTACATTGGGACAATTCAGGGCAGAGTAAAATAAACTGAATTTATAGTGAGAGAAACATAAGGAACCTTGTCCTGATTGGATTAGTCGTTATATTTCAGTTAATAATAACCTCTGTGCAACCTTAGCTCTGCCCCTTGTGTGTGTGTTAGTGAAGAGTCTTTAATTAATGCTTATTTACTATTCTTCTGCAGGACCCTGCCTCATTCAGTCTGTAGGATGAATAGTCCTCAGGGAATGAGGCTGCTGTGCGATATTTCTACTTGCCCTCCCTCAATCCCATTTCCCTGTCACAGTTCAGGGCAACTGCACCTTGATTCCCACTCCATGGTCCAGCCCAGGGCACCCACCCTCAGGCTTTCAACTCCCCAGCTGTTGCCTCTCTTGGGGGGAGACCTGTCTCTCTCCTTTCTGGCCAGGGTATTTCCAGGCTGCACAGTTCCCTGCCTTTACTGTGTATTTCCCAGCACAGACAGGTCACCCAAGGACACCTGCTTGCTTTTCTCTTCAGAGACAGCTAACTGGTGTAATTGCTCCAGTTTAAGCACCACACTGTTCTTTCTATGGAAGCCTACTTTATTCTTAAGGTAAAAAGCACCACAGAGACCAGAAGCATTACACAACAGCCAAATTGCATAGAACATAATTTTGTCCTTTCTTTTGAGGCCTGCCTATTGTACTGAAGTATCTGAGCACCTCACAAACATTCACAAATTCATCTTAGCTCCATACCTCACAGGGTGGTTATTATCCTATTTACAGAGGGGGAGCTGAAACACAGACCTAGGCTACATTTTTTCAAAAGTGTCCACTAATTCTGAGTGCAGCGGCCCTGTTGGGAAACCAGGAGTCTCAAGCTGGGCCCTCAAAAACTGGGGAACACAAAATTAGAACCTTCTTTGAAAATTTTTGCCCAAGGTACCTCATTTGCCACATTTGCTACACACCATCCAGCTAATGCTGTGAAAGACACACCAAACTCATTCACTCCATACCTGCCTCATTCACTGCCCCTGCAGTACAGTGAGTGAGGTTAGACTCCTCTGGAAAAGATTTCAGAACTCATTCTAGCTAGCAACGGACAACCTGAGAAACATGACAGCAAGAGGTTTCTGTTTTATTTACAAGGGGGATTCACAATCAGCCTAATGAGACCATGGTTGCAACCTTAACTGTACAGAGGCTATCACCTCTCCATAATTACATATCCTTCTGCTCCACAAATGCAGGCCTCTACTGCTTCAGCTGAAGCTAAAGTGTTGTTTGCGGTCACCTATGGATGGACAGATGGATACACACTCTCTCTCTCGCTTTCTCACTGCCACTGAAGTCAATAGCAAGAAATTCCTGTTGACTTCAGTGGAAGCAGGACCGGGCCTAAAGCTATCCGCCACAAAAATCTGTATTAAAACGTTGCTTAATTACAAGCAATCTTTCGGAACAAGCCACTAGGTGCACAGAAACATCAGACATATGTTGAAATATTTCTGTAATCTACAATGGTGGCTCACTGGTTGAGACAGGCAGATAAGTCGGGGGGGGGGGCTTAATACCGAGGGGCTTATGAGTGAGTGTTCCCCAGCTAGCCAACAGCGCTCGCCAGGGCGATGTGAAAGCCCAGGAGGGGGTGAGGCTAGGTGATGAATGCACCGATCTTTCATTGGAAGAGTTGACGTTTACTTTGCCATACAATCAAAACCATTAAGAGCCTTCCAAGTGACAAAGGTGCTGTTGCCTTTCTATTTCTGCAGCATAACAGCGACAGCAGCAAGCATAGGTGCAGCGGGAATCCCCCAATCAGGACTTGTTACAATGGTCATTGTACTAACCTCTGTTGGCCTTCCCACTGATGACATCACACTGATCATTGCAGTTGACTGGGCTTTGTAAGTATTTTTTTTCCATATCCTATGTTGTTGCTTTTAGTCTTCAGGACGGTGACCCCTGAGTATTCCGACTATACAAATGTAGCTACAGTAGTTCTCATAGATGTGACTGGAGTCTAAGGGGATACAGAACAAGGCATGGAACCAGGAACTCTGCATTGTATTCTTGTCTCTCTTGGGACACCCTGAGGAAATCGCTGAAGCACAATTTTCTCAAGTGGCTAGTGATTTATGGGGCCAACATTTTTGGATGCCCAGCTTGGGCCTGATTTTAGAAGTTCCATGGACTTTGATAGGAATCATGGGTGTTCAGTCCTGATGAAAGTCAGGCACCAGACTCAGTGCCCAATTTTGAAAATGTGGTCTATGTATCTCTTCGATGCAGGTTGTGATCCATTTGGTGGTGGCATATGATGGGCTTGATTTCCAGACCTTTCCTAGAGCCCTCAAATAGAACTAAGAGGAATTCTTCCTTCCTAAAACATTCTGACCCATGTAGGTACATTCTCAAGACTCGCCTGAGGTTGAGAACATGCCAAATTCTCTCCTTCCTAGTGTGGGGACAGGAACGAGGGAGATAAAATTCCTTGGTTTGAGTGGAAGGGACAAAACTAGGAGGAGAACAGAGCATGAACTTGTTGCTGTGGAACATCAGATGGGCGGGGCTGCTAGTTCCCTTATTCACCAGAAATACCTCCTTAAGTGTGAGGAACTGGAGGTCAGAGCAGGACAAGGGTACGAAGGAGGGATCACTTAGCTTTTGAATACCAAGTTAAAACCACAAAGGGCCACCAGAAACCTGATGGTGGGAATGAAGGGAGGAAAGACTATCCTAAGAAATTTGGACACTAGGCCCATAAGCGACCAAGAGCAGAGGCGTGAACTTTTAGGGAACTAGTAAAGGAGCGAGGGCACTGCAGGCTCGGGGAAGGGGTGGAGTGGGGGCAGGGCCTGTGGCCTCAGTAAACTGTGCGTGTAAGAAATGCTCACTGAAATTTTAGCTCTCCTAGCTGAGGTCCCCTACCACTACACCATGCCAGGGATGGACCGTCCTGGTAGCACGCAAAGGAGGTACTGCCTGAGTCATCCTGTCAGAGGTGGTCCGCTCTGTTACTGATCCTACATACAGAGGCAGCTAGAGCTCCCCGGTCTGGGTGTACCACTAGCCCTTTCTGAAGAATGTCTAGGCAGGTAGAGGGAGGGTGTTAAGCCCATCTGGACAATCTCAGCTCACTGAGCTGTGTCTTTCACTGCCATACTGGGATGTGCGGAAGAGAGGACCCGGGGGAGAGCTGCCTTTTTTAGTTCCTTCACATAAAAGCTAGCAGGAGAAACCAGACAGAAGTTCCCACAGAATAGCAACCCATTGTCAGCAAGAGCCTACAGTGCTAGGTGTTCCTGTAACTAGTAATAGCACCAGCTGTGGTACCGCTAGCACATGGCCTTTCCTTTCGATGGGAACAGGTCCATGGTACGAGTCCCCTGCTGGCCAGTTAAGTCAAAAATTTCCTCCTGTAGAGACATCTAATGGAATACTTTTGACCTGCAAGCCAGCCTACCTGGCCGTTGAGGTGGTTCGTGTTGTACAGGGTTTTCCTCAACAGCAGATTCTTTTCCATCCAGTTGAACAGAAGTGTGCTTTCCTTGAGCAGTATTGGGTTCAGATAGGCACTGCTGTGGTGTGTGTGGTTATCAGCACATTTCCCCCTGTATGTCTTGCAGAGCTCTAGGAGCACCAGTCTGATTGCCCTGGTCTGAGGACGTTTACACCAAAGCTCTTCCCCCTCCTAACCGCTGCCCTGTAGCACTAGGATGGCCGTGTGTACAGCCTAGCCCAGCCCAGCATTTGTGTATCGGTTGCGATGCAGAGTCCCGAGTTAGTGCAGAGATACGCTCTCTCTCCGCTTGTGCTGGCTCTGCCACCAACACAGATAACTTCACATCTTTGGCAACCTTCACCGGGGCCTCCGGATTTTGGAAGGCCCTCGACTGAAGCTATGTCCATATGACTGTCACAGGGTGTTATGGTTCTGGGATGCAATCCAGACCAGTGAGGTGTTGTGCCACCACTTGCCCTGCAACCATGGGTGCCTCATAATACTGTGCTGCTATAGCTCCCAACCTGGACTGCTCCCAGCCAGCCGACCAGGATGCAGGTCACATGACACGCTTAGTGTGTGCGCGCGCGTGCTGCACAGCCCTGGGCCAGCAGCTCTGACCCCAGCAGCCTGTCTACAGCCCCACCGCCCACTCTGGCTTCCGCCAGCTTGGTTACAACCAGCAGGGTGACCCCAACTCACTCCCAGTGCAGAATCTTCCCCAAACTTTGTGTCCTGAAATGGCTAGCCCTTTCCTGGACAGCTCAGAGAAACAATGAGGTTCATTTGATCCTCTAAAGACACAAAACCACATCACAGCTTATTAACTTAACTGGTAAATACAACCTCCCCTTTTAACACTGCACTGAGCTGGCTTATAGTAAAATAAAACAAATGCATTAACAATAGGACATAGGTTAAGTGACGCCCAGTAAAAGGAATGAAGTCAGAAAAGGTTACAAGCAAATAAAAGCAAACACACATCTAAAAGTGTAAAACTTAATCTAGCAAGATACAAGCTTGTTCAAGATGGTTTCTCTCACTAGTCCTTCTTCCCAGCCATGGCTGACTTTCCCTCAGCCAGGACCATCCACAAAAGCACAAGATGCAGGCTTCCCTGGTCTTCTTAGGTGAAAGACCTTTGCCTAAGCAGGTTTCTCACCTATATTCAGGTCCCCCCACATTGAAGGACCCATCTCTCTCAGCTTGCAGGAACTCTGGCCTCTTGTGTCTGTCAAGTGACAGATGCCAAAGAGTTTCCCCCCACCCCCTTCCTATGAGGTTTCCATTCCCCTGTATGATTTCTATGTAAATGGGGCTTTCATTGTTTGATTCTACCATGCTTAATTTGCATAGGAGACAGGTCGTTAGCTGTGACATTCCCTCCTATCTGGGCAGACAGCACAGCCTAATATCAATGAGTATCTATAATTCCTTATAGTGTTAATACATACCGTACAGTTCAGAACGATATTAATCACCAGTGTGTCTCAACTTTCAGAGAAGACCTCACTCTAAACATGTGTATAATACAGTAATGCAGCAAACAATCAGTTGATTCATTTGCTTATCACTTGAGGTTCAGCCCCCCGTCCCCTGACTTTATAGACCAGCCCACCTTTGAAATGGATTCTGAAAAGTAAAACCCAGATCAAGCTTCTCTTTCCTGCCTGGTGTAGATGCCACGTTGTCTTTTCTCCCACTTGGTAGTATGATGAGTGTTTACTGCTTATATGTAAATTGAGGTAAACACATATTCCTTTCTTTAGGACAGACCGGTTTAACAACTCCCCATGACACACCTGGTTTGAACATAGTTATCATTCCAGCATATGTCCTTAACTCTTCATACCCATCACGTACACACATCACACAAGAATATTAATGACCAGTGAGTTATTCATTTTCAAATTATACCTCACAAGGCACATTTTGTACAAAGATTATGACAATAATGTGTAGGGTATGAATATGGGGGGGTGTCGTGTCACAATAACAAAGTCTGAGCACAAAACTATGCTGCCCAGAAGGGAGAGGACAAACCGCAGTGGGCACAATGGGGCTTGCCGAGCTGAGGTCTCTGACTGATCCAGCTTCCCAAGTGTCTCTTCCAATAGGAAGATCCTGCTTTGTCTACCTGTACCTCTAGTCTATACAGATTAGTTCATGTGAGGGGTAATGGGAAATCTTGCATAGGCGGTGAGTTCTATGGGCCTGTGGTGCCTGGGCACCAGGAATATTCCTGGCCCGTGGCCCGGCTCCAGCAATGTCTCTCCCTCAACCCCGCCTTCCGCCCCCGGGCACTCCCCTCCACACGTCCCCCAGGCCATTTAAAACAGCCCAGGACCCCCACCCACCACCGGCAGCGCAGCGGAGCTGAGCGGCGTCCTGCCTGCTCGCTCCACGTGGCTGCCAGCCCCTCCCTGCGGCCCCTGGGCTGGGTCTGTGTCCACGCGCGCTGCTCCCACCCCAAGCACCCCTGCAGCCAATAGGAAGCTGTGGGGGCAGTGCCTGGGGGGGGCAGTGCGCGGAGGCCCCCCCCCGGCCCGGCCTGCCTAGGAGCCCCAGGTAAGCGCCACATCCCCCTCCCAGAACCTGCACCCCCACCCCTTTCCGACACCCCCCTCCAGTCCTCAAACTCCCTCTCAGAGCCTGCACCCCCACCCCAGCCCAGAGCCTGCTCCCAAACTCTGTCCCAAAGCCTGCACCCCTCACCCCTTCCTGCACCCCCACCCCCTGCCCCAGGCCAGAGCCTGCACCCAGCACCCAAACTCCATGCCAGAGCCTGCACCCCAGACCCCCTCCCCCACCCAAACTCCCTCCCAGAGCCCAACCTCTCACCCCTTCTGCACCCAAACTCCCTCCCAGAGCCTGCACCTCTGCCCCAGCCCAGACCTCCTCCTCCGACCCAAACTCCCTCCCAGAGCCTTAGGCAGGTGGGGGCAGAGTTTGGGGAGGGGGGCCTCTGGGCGTTCTGGGCACCACCAAAATTTCTACAGACCTGCCCCCCCCTGTCTTCTTGTCATTTACCATTAGGCTCAGTGATTCGAATACTGCAGAGTCTCTGGGACTGCTTGTGTAAGTCTATAATTAACTATAATAACTTCAGAAAAAAACCTGGGCATCATTGTAAGACAGCTCAATGAAGATCTCTGCTCAGTGTGAAGCTTTCAGATCAGATGACCACTTTGATAGGGATGTCCTACAGTCATTGTTTAACCTAGCATCCACCTCCAAGCAAACAGGCAGCTGTTCTCCACAAAGAGTGGAGAATTATTCAGAGAACGACTGGTTGCTTACCTTACAGTAACTGATTCTTCCAGATGTTTTGTCCACATGGATTCCACAGTCTGCCCTCCTTCCCATTACTAGAGTGACTCTGGCATTCTGTATTGGCAAAGCACCTGAGGGACTGTTGGACCTGCTTTATGCCCTTAGCTGGGGATGAGGGAGGACATCAGCCCCCATGGACTCTGCTGGCCAAAAGAATCTGATCTCACGCACATGTGCAGCAAGATTAGAAACCACATGGACAATCACTCGAAGAGGAATGGGACTGCATATGTTAGAGAGGAAACAAATAAGAGGAGACATGACAGATATAAAGAAGGCAGAAATTACGCCTATTCATAGGTTTTAAGTACAGAAGGGACCACTATGGTCACAGTCTGATTGTCTGCACAACTCAAGCCATAGATATTCACTCAGTAATTTCTGCTTCATGTCCAAAAACCTGTGGGTGAATTAGAACATATCTGTTCGAGTCTTTAAATCAAGACTGATGACTTTAAGTGATGGAGAAACCACCATATCCCTTGATAAGATGTTCCTATGGTAAATTACACTCAAAATTTTGCATCCTGTTTTCAGTTTAAATTTTTCTAATCCAACTTTCGGCCGCTGACTCTTGTTGTGCCACTCTCTGTTAAAGAGCACTGTAGAATCAAGGCTTTTCTACACAGAGAATCAAAAAAGTTAATTCGAATTAATTTTTAAAGTGGATTAAATTGCATTAAACCCCTGGGTGGACACACTTATTCAGAATTAGAGTGGCTTTAGCTTAATTTGAATAAACTAAGGGCTTGTTTACACACAGCTGGCCTGTTGTAACACTTCACTGAAGGTATTACTGCACCGACAGAAGGGGTTCTCCTGTCGGCGGAGATAATCCACCACCCCTAGAGGCAGTAGCTAGGACGAGAATTCTCCCATTGACCTAGTGCTGTCTATACCATGGGTTAGGGCAGTTTAACTGCATCACTCTCAGGGGGTTGTGGATTTTTCACACCCCTGAGCAGTTCTACAGACCTAATTGCCTCATGTAGACCAGGCCTAAATCAAATTAAGTCCATTTTATTTCTGAATAAGAACATGCACACAGGTGTTTAATGCAGTTTAACTAATCCACTTTAAATTCACACCTTTAGTTAATTCAGCTCAATTTTCCTGAGTGTCCCTATGTAAACAAGACCTCAGATATCTTCTCCTTCTTCAAGTATGTACAGACCATGACCAGGTCATCTCTTAGAGCTTGTCTACACTGACAATTTGCAGCACTGCAACTTTCTGGCTCAGCGGTGTGAAAAAACACACCCCTTAGCGCAGCAAGTTTCAGCGCTGTAAAGTACCAGTGTAAACAGTGCACCAGTGTAAACAGCTATGCCCCTCATGGAGGTGTTTTTTTTAAAGCACTGGGAGAGCTCTCTCCCAGCACTCTGCCGCGACCACACAAGCCACGTTAAAGCGCTGCCATGGCAGCGCTTTAGTGTTGCCAGTGTAGACTAGCCCTTAGCCTCCTCTATGATAGGCATTCTTGAAAATCTTGAGGTGTCATTAGAGGAGGTTTTGGAACAAATTGATAAATTAAACAGCAATAAGTCACCAGGACCAGATGGTATTCACTCAAGAGTTCAGAAGGAACTCAAATGTGAAATTGCAGCACTACTAACTGTAGTCTGTAACCTATCATTTAAATCAGCTTCTGTACCAGATGACTGGAGGATAGCTAATATGACACCAATTTTTAAAAAGGCCTCCAGAGGTGATCCCAGCAGTTACAGGCCTGTAAGCCTGACTTCAGTACTGGGCAAACTAGTTGAAACTATAATAAAGAACAATATTGTCAAACATATAGATGAACATAATTTGTTGAAGAAAAGTCAACATGGTTTTAGTAAAGGGAAATCATGCCTCACCAATCTATTAGAATTCTTTGAGGGGGTCAACAAGCATGTGGACCAAGGGGATCCAGTGGATATAGTGTAGTTAGATTTTCAGAAAGCCTTTGACAAGGTCCCTCACCAAAGGCTCTTATGCAAAGTAAGCTGCCACGGGATAAGAGGGAAGGTTCTCTCATGGATTTGGTAACTGGCTAAATGATAGGAAACAAAGGGTAGGTATAAATGGTCAGTTTTCAGAATGGAGAGAGGTAACTAGTGGTGTCCCCCAGGGGTCTGTTCTGGGACCAGTCCTATTCAACATATTCATAAATGATCTGGAAAAAGGAGTAAACAGTGAGGTGGCAAAATTTGCAGATGATACAAAATTACTAAAGATAGTTAAGACCCAGGCAGACTGTGAAGAGCTACAAAAGGATCTCTCAAAACTGGGTGACTGGGCAACAGAATGGCAGATGAAATTTAATGTTGCTAAATGCAAGATGATGCACATTGGAAAACATAATCCTAATTATACATATAAAATGATGGGGTCTAAATTAGCTGTTACCACTCTAAAAAGAGATCTTGGAGTCATTGTGTATAGTTTTCTGAAAACATCCACTCAATGTGCAGCGGCCATAGGCGCCGACTCCATGGGTGCTCCAGGGCTGGAGCACCCACAGGGAAAAATTGGTGGGTGCTCTGAACCCACCGGCAGCTCCTCGCCCCGCCCCCCCGCCCCAGATCACCTCCGCCTCCACCTCCTCCCCTGAGCACGCCGTGTCCCACTTCTCCCCAGTGCTTGCCACCGCGAAACAGCGGGGAGGAGCAGGAACGTGGCGTGCTCAGGGAAGGAGCTGGGGAAGAGGCGGGGCTGGGGCAGGGATTTGGGGAAGGGGTCCAATAGGGGCAAGGAGGGGGTGGAGTTGGGGTGGGGACTTTGGGGAAGGGGTTGGAATGGGGGCAGGAGGGGGTGGGGCAGGGGCGGGCTCGAGCATCCACTGGCACCGGGAAAAGTTGGCGCCTATGGCAGCGGCAGTCAAAAAACTGAACAGAATGCTGGGAATAATTAAGAAGGGGATAGATAATAGGACAGAAAATATCATGTTGCCTCTATATAAATCCATGGTACACCCACATCTTGAATACTGTGTGCAGATGTGGTCGCCCCATCTCAAATAAGATACATTGGAATTGGAAAAGGTTCAGAAAAGGGCAACAAAAATGATTAGGGGTATGGAACGGCTTCCTTATGAGGAGAGATTAATAAGACGGGGACTTTTCAGCTTGGAAAAGAGACAGCTAAGGGGAGATATGATTGAGGTCTATAAAATCATGACTGGTGTAGAGAAAGTAGATAAGGAAATGTTGTTTACTACTTCTCATAACACAAGAACTAGGGGTCACCAAATGAAATTAATAGGCAGGCTTAAAATAAATAAAAGGAAGTATTTCTTCACACAACGCACAGTCAACCTGTGGAACTCTTTGCCAGAGGATGTTGTGAAGGCCAAGGCCACAAGAGGGTTCAAAAAAGAACTAGATAAATTCATGGAGGATAGGTCCATCAATGGCTGTTAGTCAGGATAGGCTAGGGAATGGTTTCCCTAGCCTCTGTTTGCCAGAAGCTGGGAATGAGCGACAGACAGGTGATGGATCACTTGGTGATTACCTATTCTGTTCATTCCCTCTGGGGCACCTGGCATTGGCCACTGTAGGCAGACAGGATACTGGGCCAGATGGACCTTTGGTCTGACCCAGTAGGGCCATTCTTATGTTCTTATCTCTTCCTTAGGCCATGTCTACCCTAAAAAAATTATGTTGACTTAAGTTACATTGGCATATAGCAGCCATGGTTATTACATCGCTTGTACTTGTGCGCACTATGCTCCTTCTGTCGGCACACACCTCCTCACCAGGAGTGCTGGTATCAATGCAGAGTGCAGGGCACCGTGGCTCAGTATCCCACTGTGCAACTTGCCACCATGCGACACAGGATGCTTTGGGAAGTTTTTGCAATACCTAATGAAGGAAGAAACGAGTTGCACAGGTGTGACTGGGAGCATGGGGTCAACTTCCCATAATGAAGTGTTCTCCATCCCATAATTTCATCTGCATCCCGTAATATTTCACACCTCTTCAAAATCCCCATAAACCCATGTGTCCCTCCTCACTGGCCGCTATCTCTGACAAACACGTGGAACCTGCACAGCTCTGCATTATTGTCATGAGCGTTGCAAGCACAGGGTGCCTAATCTTGCAGTATTTGCTGAGCCCCAAGAGGAGCTGTGGGGAACATGACATTTCCTTGAAGGCTAGATCGCTGTGGGACATAGACAGAAACAATTCAAGGTTGTTGGTGGCATTCACAGAGCAGCTGCAGATGGTGGAGCACCGCTTCTGGGCCTGAGAAACAAGCACGGACTGGTAGAATCGCATTGTCGTGCAGGTTTGGGACGACGAGCAGTAGCTGCAGAATTTTTGGATGCACAAAGCCACATTCCTGGATCTGTCTGCCAAATTTGCCCCATGGAGGGAGGCCACTGTCATGCAAGTGTGCAAGGCCATTACTCACCTTCTGCTATGCAGGACACAGTGGATGGTTCTGCAGCAATAGGCTTCCTGAACTTAGGAGGGTCAATAGATGGCATGCACATCCCTATTTTAACACCAGACCACCTTGCCACAGAGTACATTACGGTAATGCAAGTGCTGGTGGATCACCGGGGATGCTTTACTGACATCAATGTGGGCAGGACAGGGAAGGTGCATGCTGTGGGCATCTTTAAGAACACAGGACTGTTCAAAAAGCTGCAAGCAGGGACTTTCTTTCCCGACCAGCAGATTACCATTGGGAATGTTGAAATGCCAATATCACTATTTTGTTGAAATCACAATATCCTGGGAGACCCAGCCTACCCCTTGCTCCCATGGCTCATGAATCCATACACTGGCCATCTTGACAGCACCAAGGAATGCTTCAAATATCAGCTCAGCAGGTGCAGAACAACAGTTGAATGAGCCTTTGGTTGTTTGAAGGGTCACTGGTGTTGTTTACTTACAATGTTGGACCTCAGTGAAAAAAATATCCCAATGGTGATAGCTGCCTACTGTGTCCTGCATATCATGTGAATCAAAGGGGGAAGTTTCCACGGGGGTGGAGGTGGAGCTGCTGTCTGCTGAATTTGAACAGCCAGACACAAGGGCTATTAGAAGGGTTCAGTACAGAGCTATGTAGCTCAGGAAGACTTTGAAAGAACATTTAATAGTGAGCCAGAACAGTGTGTGTTGCTGCAGTGTACTCTACCTGGCCTTGCTCTTTTGCAGCCTGGTACGATTCTTGTGGTGATTCTCTGTGTGTAGAAATATAACATTGCCAATGCACCTATTAATATAGTCTTGAATGAGGTTATGGTTTCTGTGACAAAATGAAGTAACAGGAAATTGGTGCTTGTCAGACCTGCTCAGCACCAGACAGCACATGTTGTGAACTAATAAAGATGAATTTTGTTCCAAAAATGGATTTTTATTCTGTAACATGAACCAGGCAATTACAAAACCTTTTGAAACTTAATAAATGAAGGGAACAGAACTTATGAAGGGGAAAGAACATAACATTTCCATTTCAGATACACATACACCAACCATGGCTTTCACAGGTCAGTCTACGTGTAGTTGTGATTGTCTTTAATGTCCCTTGGGGTGGAGTGGCAGGGGCAGTGCAGCGACCTAAGTTCCCTGTAAGATGCGTGGATGCACAGCAGCCTACTCAGCACTGCGCAGGCATTTAGGGAACCCGGCTGGGGACCTGCTGCGACCCCCACCTAGCCCAGCCCCAACCTGCCACGGGAGGGGCACCCCTCCCCCAGCCCCAACTCACCCTACAGCCTGGACCTGCCATGGCTGGACTGGCCCAGCCGCGGCCCTCCCGCAGTCCAGACCTGCTGGGGCCAGGGGAGGGGCACCCATCCTGCAGCCCCAGCCCTAGAGCTCCCGCAGCATGGACAGGTGCCTCTCCCACCCCAGCCCAGTTGTTGCTGCAGGGAGAGAGTGCTGGGGGGGAGGGGGGGGGGGTAGAAGAGAATCCTCTCTCCCCACCCTAGCCCTGGAGCACCCTCCTACACCCCAAATCCTTGATCCCGGCTCCACCCCAGAGCCTGCACCCCCAGCCAGAGCCCTCACCCCCTGCACTCAACCCTCTGCCCCGCCCAAGCCCTCACCCCCTGCCCCCCAACCCTCTGCCCCAGCCTTGAACCCCCTCCCATGGGAACCCCTCAGCCCCCCCCCCACCACATGAATTTTGTTATGTGCACCTCCATATTGGTACACATAAAATTCATTCTGCACATGGGTGGGAAAAATTAGAGGGAACACTGGCAGCAACCCCTGATGCCATGTGGAATATTGAGGGGGGTGAAGGGAGGCGATACTGAGTTCTCTATGGGCGAGCACAGGATTCTTATACCTGCAGGTTACCAGAGTCAGTGCAGCATCTGTTTGCTGCCTGAGAAACCCCATTATGTCCTAGTGCATCTCCCTCTCCTTTTCCTGCTTGGACTCCCGGGCCTTTCTCCTCTCAACTTTTCCCTCTCCATGCTGTCTGAAATGGTCATCTTCCAGGCCCTGGTCTCATTCTCTGATGCAGCACAGGCCTGCATGATCTCATGGAACATGCCAGCCCAAGTCCTCTTCTTTCTCCTCCTTATCTGGCTCAGGCTTTCCGCGGGTGTGGAGGAGGAGACCCTGACGGCCACAATGGCAGCAGCTGCAGATTCAACACAGAGAGGTACCATTGTTAGTGTATTCACGATGGAAATTGAAACTTAGTATACAGTAACTCCTCACTTTACGTTGTAGTTCTGTTCCTGAAAAATGCAACTTTAAGTGAAACGATGTTAAACTAATCCATTTTTCCCATAAAATTTAATGTAAATGCGGGGGGTTAGGTTCCAAGGAAATTTTTTGGGGGCAGACAAAAGGCATTATATACTGTATAGTACTGTACTGTGGTTGGAAAGTGCCCCTGGCTTACCTCACACAGGCACAGCCCCTTGCAGGTAAGGACGCTAGGAAGCACCTTCGCAGCAACAGTAGCAGCTTCCCCGGAGAAGAACAGGCGCCGACTTTGCCAGGGGATGCTCCAGGCCCGCCTCTTCCTGTCCCCGCTCCACTCCAGGCCCACCTTTTCCCACCCCCACTCGAGCATGCTGCATCCCCGCTCCTTTCCCCCTTCCCCCGAAAGTCCTAAGCGATGGGGAGGGAGGTGGAGGAGGTGGCGAAGAGAAACTTGTGCAATGCTCCCTTGTAAAGTCGTTGCTCTTCCACAGAATCTTACAGACAGTGGACAGAGCAGGCAGCCAAATGACGTTATAAGGGTGCATTGCACAACCTTAAACAAGCATGGACGTTAAGTGAGGAGTTACTGTACTGAACTCACTTCCCTTGCTCCGCAAATGTTGTAAGCGGTACATTCTCACATCTGCTTGGGCACAGCCCCAGTCACAGCACCTGCCATTGTGAATATGGCCCTCGGGGGGGAGGAGGTAGGGGAAATGAGGGGGGAATAGCGCACAAGCATGAGTATGTGTGTATGGGGCAATGAGACTGAATACTAGCGCCGCTTTCCACAGCTGGTATCTCACTCCTGAGATGGTAACAGAGGCAGAGAGCACAGCTGCTATTTGCATCCTGAAGCCACCCAGGCCCTTCTTAAAAAAGGGAAGAAGGAGAAGCTGGAGAACTACAGACCGGTCAGCCTCACCTCAGTCCCTGGAAAAGTCATGGAGCAGGTCCTCAAGGAAACCACTTTGAAGCACTTGGAGGAGAGGAAGGTGATCAGGAACAGTCAACATAGATTCACCAAGGGCAAGTCATGCCTGACCACCCTGATTGCCTTCTATGATGAGATAACTGGCTCTGTGGATATGGGGAAAGCAGTGGATGTGATATATCTTGACTTTAGTAAAGCTTTTGATATGGTCTCCCACAGTATTCTTGCCAGCAAGTTAAAGAAGTATGGATTGGATGAAAACTGGCTAGATCGTCGGGCTCAACGGGTAGTGATCAACGGCTCGATGTCTAGTTGGCAGCCGGTATCAAGCGGAGTGCCCCAGGGGTTGGTCCTGGGGCCGGTTTTGTTCAACATCTTTATTAATGATCTGGATGATGGGATGGATTGCACCCTCAGCAAGTTTGCAGATGACACTAAGCTGGGGGGGAGAGGTAGATACGCTGGAGGGTAGGGATAGGGTCCAGAGTGACCTAGACAAATGGGAGGATTAGTCCAAAAGAAATCTGATGAGGTTCAACAAGGACAAGTGCAGAGTCCTGCACTTAGGACGGAAGAATCCCATGCACTGCTACAGGCTGTGGACCGACTGGCTAAGCAGCAGTTCTGCAGAAAAGGACCTGGGAATTACAGTGGATGAGAAGCTGGATATGAGTCAGCAATGTGCCCTTGTTGCCAAGAAGGCCAACGGCATATTGGGCTGCATTAGTAGGAGCATTGCCAGCAGATCCAGGGAAGTGATTATTCCCCTCTATTCGGCACTGGTGAGGCCACATCTGGAGTATTACGTACAGTTTTGTGCCCCACACTACAAGAAGGATGTGGACAAATTGGAGAGAGTCCAGCAGAGGGCAACAAAAATGATTAGGGGGCTGGGGCACATGACTTACAAGGAGAGGCTGAGGGAACTGGGCTTGTTTAGTCTGCAGAAGAGAAGAGTGAGGGGGGATTTGAGAGCAGCCTTCTACTACCTGAAGGGGGGCTCTAAAGGGGATGGATCTAGACTGTTCTCAGTGGTGGCAGATGACAGAACAAGAAGCAATGGTCTCAAGTTGCAGTGGGGGAGGTCTAGGTTGGATATTAGGAAACACTATTTCACTAGGAGGGTGGTGAAGCACTGGAATGGGTTCCCTAGGGAGGAGGTGGAATCTCCATCCTTAGAGGTTTTTAAGGCCCGGCTTAAAGCCCTGGCTGGGATGGTTTAGTTAGGGTTGGTCCTGCTTTGAGCAGGGGATTGGACTAGATGACCTCCTGAGGTCTCTTCCAAGCCCAATCTTCTATGATTCTATGGTATGCTGCTAGCCTGTGCTCTGCAATGGTTGTCTGCTGAAGTAATTGATAAGTGGCGTGGTAAAGTGTCCTACCACAGCAGAAAAAAGAAGGCAGCCCTTCCAAGAAACCTTCGGTAGAGGATTGCAGAGTACCTCCATCAAAGTTTCATTGAGATTTCGCCAAAGGATTCATGGCACATAAACAAACTGCTCCATGTGGCCCCTCTCTTGGTTGTTTCACTACCTCTTCTAGCACAAGTAAAAAAGAGTAAATTAACAGATGTGTCCTGCTACTTTGGGGGTTCCATCCCTGGATTTTCAAAGAAAATGGCATTTACCAGAGGTTCCTTCCCCTGCATCAGGCTTCCCTGAGCTGGACTGTCGAGACTGGCTGGTGGAGTCAAAAACATGTCCTGGCTCATTGGGCAGTTAGATCCCCCGGTCGCCTGGTCCCCATATTCCTCCTCCACCTCCTCCTCACTGTTCACAGCAGAGGTCTGTGACTTGGGCTCCTTTAAAGTATCCACAGGGCTCTCGGAGGTCAGGGTGAGGTCTCCACCAAGGATGGCATGCAGCTCTTTGTAAAAGTGGCAGGTCTGCAGCTCTGCACCATATCGGCTGTTGCACTCTCTTGCCTTCTGGTATGCCTGCCCCAGCTCCTTGGCTTTCAGGAGGTCCTGCCGCTGGTCCCTCTTGTAGCGCTTCTCCTGCTGTCCCTGAGCAATCTGCTCTTCACGTCCACATTTCTATGACTGGAGTGGAGCTGGACTTGCGCAGCCTCTTCTCCCCACAGGCTCAGGAGATCCAACCCCTCCTGTGTACTCCAGGCAGGAGTGCGTCTGCAGCATGTAGCCGGCATGGTCAGCTGGGCAGTTACACGCAACAGTGGAGAGAGGCTAGGGGTGCTCCTCAAGCCGGGCAATCAGGAAAAGGAATTTCAAAAAATGGTGGGGTTTTTAAAGGGAGGGGCAACTTCTTGTCCCCATGACCCTTAGGCAGCGAATTCACAATGGCAACCAGAACCGTCTTGTGAGGCATTGTGGGACAGCTCCTGGAGGCCAAGAACAGTTGATGTAAGTAATGTAGTGTCTACGCTGATACTGCATCGACCTAACTACATCCACCCTGAATCTATGCTGCTTGGGGAGGTGGTGCTATTCAGTTGGTGTAGTGGGGCAGTTACGTCAGTAAAAGCAAAATTTAAGTGTAGACACATCCATAGGGAGGTCTACATAAACTGTCTTGTGTCGATGTAACCGTGCAGCGTAGACCAGGCCTTAGTTTAAAGGATTTAGGAGCAGAAATCTTTCAATGGGAATTGCACTCCTAAAAATCCAAGGCATTTTAAGGAGCTTTATCTATTTAGGGGGCGTTTTACCCAACTCTTGCATTGTGAAGTGTTTTTGAGACCTCAAATCATTCTTGTAGCTTTTCTCTGAATCCTGTTTTCAACATCCTCTTTAAAGCGTGGACACCAAAAGTGAATACAGTATTCCAGTAGTAGTCCCATCAATACATATGCTGAGGTAATATCTACTTCTACTTTTATAAGTAAAATTGTTATAAAAATCTATAAAATTTTAGATTTTGTAACTTTTTCTTAAATTCACTTTGGTAAATCAAAAATGTAGGGCTCAATGACCTGACCTTGTCCTTTTGAATAGCTGTTGCATTTTACTCCAGAGGCAATTGCCTGGCAATGTCAGGTGAAGCAAATCAGTGTACTGTGCATGTATATATTTAAAGCACTTTGGGATCTCTTTGGGATAAAAAGGTAGTGTGGAAATGCAAGAGGTTATTTATTTTGCTTGTGTTCTTGCAGGGGAAATCAGATTAATCTTCCCAATATCTATCACCACCAGCACTTTCACCAAAGCTAGCTGTCTCTCACTGCTCTTTTTTCTTCTAGAGATCGACTTAGAACAATGACCAATGTGCTGGGTGATGCACTTGCTGCGGGCATCATAGCACATGTCTGCCAGAAAGATTTTGCCCCAAAGCCAGAGAAAGTACGTATATCCATTTGGGAGGAAAAAAAGAGGGGTGTCGGAGCAAAAATCAAATACAGAAACTGTGGGCAGGTCAGGGAGCAGAATTAAGAGCATATCTTTCTTGTTTTTGCAGCAAGATCCAGTGAGCAACACAGAGAAGCTTTCTTCTGCAGAGAACTCCCTTCTCCAGCCCAAAGACCACGTGATGGAAATGATTGTAGAAACATTGTCCGAACGAACAGGAGTTAATTACAATATCTGCCAGGTGTAATGGCCACAGCATTTTCATCCCCAGGAAGAGGATTTTGGTGCTAAAACGTTGCCACTCTGCTCTGTGTGTACATGTGGACCTTACTGTGCACAAAGAAGGCAGAAAAATCCATTATTTTCTATGGAGGTGTTTGGGAGGCTCCAAAGAGCTACAGCAGCATAACTGTACTGGCCAGAAGTTAAATAAGAAGCAGTAGTGCCAACTGCTTGCGGCTTTAACCTGAGAGGCTACATCTATGAAGTTGTTGTCTTGACAGTCCAAAGCAACAGATTTTTAAAGGTTTCATGCCACTAGTTTCTCAACACAATTTTTTTTTCTAGGACAGAGGAATGGACAGTTATTAGAGGAGAACCTTAGCTGGTTGTGTTAAAAAGGGGCTGAGACAAGGCAGAGCTTTGTCACCTTCGCCCATTCTCTGTTAGCAATTGCTGTCAGTTTGTATTATGTTTATTATGCCGATAAATTTTTTGACCGTCTTATTTTTAAATGGTTGTTGGTAAAAAATTTTATAGTGAGATTTTATATTCTCTAAAAATTGAGATTTCAAGCAGACTTTCTGCCTGTCATTCCAAATCTAATTTTGTCTTCAAGGAACAGGCTGTTTGCAGATGACACTAAACTGGGAGGAGTGGTAGATAGGCTGGAGGGTAGGGATAGGATACAGAGGGACCTAGACAAATTAGAGGATTGGGCCAAAAGAAACCTGATGAGGTTCAACAAGGACAAGTGCAGAGTCCTGCACTTAGGATGGAAGAATCCCATGCACTGTTACAGACTAGGGACCGAGTGGCTAGGCAGCAGTTCTGCAGAAAAGGACCTAGGGGTTACGGTGGACGAGAAGCTGGATATGAGTCAACAGTGTGCCCTTGTTGCCAAGAAGGCTAACGGCATTTTGGGCTGTATAAGTAGGGGCATTGCCAGCAGATCGAGGGACGTGATCGTTCCCCTCTATTCGACATTGGTGAGGCCTCACCTGGAGTACTGTGTCCAGTTTTGGGCCCCACACTACAAGAAGGATGTGGAAAAATTGGAAAGAGTCCAGCGGAGGGCAACAAAAATGATTAGGGGGCTGGAGCACATGAGTTATGAGGAGAGGCTGAGGGAACTGGGATTGTTTAGTCTGCAGAAGAGAAGAATGAGGGGGGATTTGATAGCTGCTTTCAACTACCTGAAAGGGGGTTCCAAAGAGGATGGATCTAGACTGTTCACAGTGGTACCAGATGACAGAACAAGGAGTAATGGTCTCAAGTTGCAGTGGGGGAGGTTTAGATTGGATATTAGGAAAAACGTTTTCACTAGGAGGGTGGTGAAGCACTGGAATGGGTTCCCTAGGGAGGTGGTGGAATCTCCTTCCTTAGAGGTTTTTAAGGTCAGGCTTGACAAAGCCCTGGCTGTGATGATTTAGTTGGGATTAGGTCCTGCTTTGAGCAGGGGGTTGGACTAGATAACCTCCTGAGGTCCCTTCCAACCCGGATATTCTATGAAATGCCTTTAGGAAATACAAGTAAATTACATCAGTGTAATTACTTTTATTAACCTCACTTTCTTCTTGATATAATTATTTGACGAGTATAAATTTTATTTTTAATACAAGAAGTATATTCTGTCTAGCCCTTCTGACTGGCATTTCCATCCTTAAATTCTTTAGATAGAGGCATATTATCATCAGTTCCAATATTCTGCCTGGCATTGGGCTAACCAGAGAGACACGGAGAGTGAGGTAGTATCTTTTATTGGACCAACTTATGTTGCTGAGAGAGACAAGCTTTCAAGCTATATAGAGCTCTCCCTCAGGTCTGGGAGAGGTATTCACAGTGTCACAGCTAAATACAACGTCAAAGATAGTTTAGCGTCACTAATTATCACATATTCTAAGGGGGCCCTGTAGTAAAGGGATGTTAGTGTGTTACAGATTGCTGTAATACGCTATAAATCCAGTGTCTTTATTAAGACCATGATTTTTTAGTGTCTAGCAAAGTTATGAATTTAAGCTCCAAGGCTCGTCTTTTGAAAGTGTTGTGCAGGTGCCTTTGAGAATGAGGACTGAGCCTGTATTTGACCTAACCCATTTATAATTACCCGGTCATATTTGGCATTGGTTTCTCATTTTTCATTGCTTTTTCATAACCTCTAAAGCAAGATTGTTTTTAGCTCAAGCAGCATTTCCCCCATGGCAATGGAAGTGAGGTATCTTAGACATCTAGCAAGTTATTAAAAAAAACCCTCAATTCCTATTCACATTTTTCTGTTGAAACTTTTGGCCCCAATCAATACTGCTCACAATTAACTTTAGCTTTGGAAAAATCAGTTCTTGTAAAGGAACTCAGCATATATATTATTGGTTAGGACTGTATTCCATTTGCACAAATCAACTGCAACTCAAGTGAGGTTTTTTACCCACGAAAGCTTATGCCCAAATAAATCTGTTAGTCTTTGTTACCGAAATTTCGGGTCCGCCTAGCTGAGAGCTAAAAACAGCCAGACAGAGATAAGGAAAGGTTGCTTTATTCTGCAGAAGAAAGGAGAGCTTTGCACCTTGGTACAAAGACTTTAACTTTATATAAAAACCAAAGATTTTTTATACATTTTAAACACAGGCTCCGGTCGTGTTAATACTTGATTGGTGGTTGCTAGACCCTGCATTTTTGCTATTTGGTTAGTGAAAACCAGTTTGGGACCAGCTCTTACTGTTTTAAGGCAGAGAAGGGAAGACAGTTTAAAAGTTCAGGTTACAGCGTACGTAAGGTGTTTGCTTTTTCCTAATGGCTACTGATATTGATTGCCATAAGGGTTTTTTAGGGAGGGGGAATCGCTGGTGACTTTCACATCTTTAAGGTGCCACCGGACTCCTTGTTGATTTTGTGGATACAGACTAACACGGCTACCCCCTGATACTTGCAACTCAATTGGTCCCTTGTATTTAGGCAACCAATATTGTTTAGTTCAGTGGACAATTCATCTCTCTGTCAGAATGAGGTCTGCTATTGAATGACCCCATATTAGATGCAATGTATTTTGTGTAAGTAAAACGTTCTTAGAGTATCTCAAAATTATAATTTTCTATTGATGGCCTGAGACCTGCAATACATCTCCCAGGTTGAAATTCTCCCTGGATAATGCACTTTTTCTTTCTATTCATTACAGACAGATGCTTAACGAGCTGTTTACCCTGTACTCTAATCTTATTTGGTAGTCCGTAACAGACCCCTTTCAATGCCTTCTTTTGTGCTCTATCATTGATCCCAAAGTATTCCTTAAGATCTTGTGCTTCCAAGTTGTCAATAATTCTAAAGCAGGTAATAGCATCTTTGGCCTTGTCTACACACAAACTGGCACTGATGTAACTACATTGGTTTAAAAACACACTAAGTTGAACTGGTGCAAGTCTGTGTGCAGATAAAGCCTCTGATGATGTGGCCAGCTCCCTCTACCCTTCCTGAGAAGGTTGTAGCCAGTGCAGCCGGTATCAAGCGGAGTGCCCCAGGGGTTGGTCCTGGGGCCGGTTTTGTTCAACATCTTCATTAATGATCTGGATGATGGGATGAATTGCACCCTCAGCAAGTTTGCAGATGACACTAAGCTGGGGGGGAAGAGGTAGATACGCTGGAGGGTAGGGATAGGGTCCAAAGTGACCTAGAGAAATGGGAGGATTGGGCCAAAAGAATCTGATGAGGTTCAACAAGGACAAGTGCAGAGTCCTGCACTGAGGATGGAAGAATCCCAGGCACTGCTACAGGCTGTGGACCAACTGGCTAAGCAGCAGTGCTGCAGAAAAGGACCTGGGAATTACAGTGGATGAGAAGCTGGATATGAGTCAGCAATGTGCCCTTGTTGCCAAGAAGGCCAACGGCATATTGGGCTGCATTAGTAGGAGCATTGCCAGCAGATCCAGGGAAGTGATTATTCCCCTCTATTCGGCACTGGTGAGGCCACATCTGGAGTATTACATACAGTTTTGTGCCCCACACTACAAGAAGGATGTGGACAAATTGGAGAGAGTCCAGCAGAGGGCAACGGAAAGGACTTACAAGGAGAGGCTGAGGGAACTGGGATTGTTTAGTCTGCAGAAGAGAAGAGTGAGGGGGGATTTGATAGCAGCCTTCAACTACCTGAAGGAGGGTTCCAAAGAGGATGGAGCTCGGCTGTTCTCAGTGGTGGCAGATGACAGAACAAGAACCAATGGTCTCAAGTTGCAGTGGAGGAGGTTAGATATTAGGAAACATTATTTCACTAGGAGGGTGGTGAAGCACTGGAATGGGTTCCCTAGGGAGGTGGTGGAATCTCCATCTTTAGAGGTTTTTAAGGCCTGGCTTGACAAAGCCCTGGCTGGGGTGATTTAGTTGGTGGTGGTCCTGCTTTGAGCAGGGGATTGGAATAGATGACCTCCTGAGGTCCCTTCCAACCCTGATATTCTATAATTCTATGATTTTAATATTCCAATCATATGAATCTTCCCATCGTTTTTATTACCAACGTCAAATTTTCTCTCATACATGAAAGAAATTCCAATCCCTCCTGTTTAATACCCAGGTTCCTGGGAATGACATACGAAATTAAATAATTTATTCCTTTCATGTCTTTTGATACTTTGATTTACATCCATGACACCTCGAGACCAAGTTACACGTTTGAGCATATGAATGGTGCCCTTAATGCCCTCCTCTGTCGCAGCTTAACACCTACCTGACTTGTCTAGCCCGTCTATCACCAGAATTAGACAGCCTCCTTCACAATGGAAGGGGGACCACACTGTAGGCCATCTTATATGGGAAGAGGGTCTGTGATGTTCCAATCACTTACCTAGACATCAGTTCACCCCAAGAATCCTCTGCCTGTGTTCCCTTGCTCGTGGAAAGTCATCTGGACTTTCCTTGTCAACAGTTCTCCTCCAAGATCCCTGAAGTCTTCAATTACCTGTGAAACCAGGTCATTGGTGCCAAAATTTAATAGACATCATGCCTGCTGTCTTAAGAATCTTGTCCAATCTTGCAGCCACATCCCTCGCCTCAGCTCAAGCAGCACAGCACACCATTCTGCTATCTGTACCCTTCAGAATGTTTGTCGACTCTTCCTAACATGGATTTCCCAATGAGGTGTCTGTTTCCTATGGATGGCTGGAGGTCTTCTCTTGGACATAACCCAATCCAAAGACTTGGGACAAGTGGCTGCCTGCAGTTATGTCCCCTGCAACTCTCTTCCTTTCCTCTAGTGGATTTCTCAGAGACATTCTCTGCAGTTGTCACACCAAGCACTTGGTGTTGATCAGATAGCTTTAATCATGTAGAATTCCTCCTAGTTCTCCTTTCCCCATGGTCAAAGTGCCAATCATTATCTCTGTTTTCTACTCTCTCCTGATCATTCTTAGCTGATTCTTCCTCTCTTGTTGAATATACAGTGGTGATGCCTGAAGTTTCTCTGACATAGGGTTAAGAGTTGTTCTTTTCTTCCCATACAGGCATCAGCTTGCATGTCTTACACAGAAAGTCTCTTGTCCTCAGGCAGGAAAGAACACATGGTAGAAATATAGAATCATAGAATATCAGGGTTGGAAGGGACCTCAGGAGGTCATCTAGT
The DNA here is from genome assembly GCA_003942145.1 of Platysternon megacephalum. Lineage (NCBI taxonomy): Eukaryota > Metazoa > Chordata > Testudines > Platysternidae > Platysternon > Platysternon megacephalum. The sequence goes on from QXTE01000278.1 coordinate 867,333, forward strand.
CCAACCCCCTGCTCAAAGCAAGACCTAATCCCAACTAAATCATCCCAGCCAGGGCTTTGTCAAGCCTGACCTTAAAAACCTCTAAGGAAGGAGATTCCACCACCTCCCTAGGTAACCCATTCCAGTGCTTCACCACCCTCCTAGTGAAAAAGTTTTTCCTAATATCCAATCTAAACCTCCCCCACTGCAACTTGAGACCATTACTCCTTGTTCTGTCATCTGGTACCACTGTGAACAGTCTAGATCCATCCTCTTTGGAACCCCCTTTCAGGTAGTTGAAAGCAGCTATCAAATCCCCCCTCATTCTTCTCTTCTGCAGACTAAACAATCCCAGTTCCCTCAGCCTCTCCTCATAACTCATGTGCTCCAGCCCCCTAATCATTTTTGTTGCCCTCCGCTGGACTCTTTCCAATTTTTCCACATCCTTCTTGTAGTGTGGGGCCCAAAACTGGACNAAAATCCCCTCTCATTCTCTCTCTTCTGCAGACTAAACAATCCCAGGTCCCTCAGCCTCTCCTCATAACTCATGTGCTCCAGCCCCCTAATCATTTTTGTTGCCCTCCGCTGGACTCTTTCCAATTTTTCCACATCCTTCTTGTAGTGTGGGGCCCAAAACTGGACACAGTACTCCAGGTGAGGCCTCACCAATGTCGAATAGAGGGGAACGATCACGTCCCTCGATCTGCTGGCAATGCCCCTACTTATACAGCCCAAAATGCCGTTAGCCTTCTTGGCAACAAGGGCACACTGTTGACTCATATCCAGCTTCTTGTCCACCGTAACCCCTAGGTCCTTTTCTGCAGAACTGCTGCCTAGCCACTCGGTCCCTAGTCTGTAACAGTGAATGGGATTCTTCCGTCCTAAGTGCAGGACTCTGCACTTGTCCTTGTTGAACCTCATCAGGTTTCTTTTGGCCCAATCCTCTAATTTGTCTAGGTCTGGGAAGGCATCGGCCCTGCCACAGGTCTGGGTCCTCTACCATTCCCAGGAGTTGGCGGCGGATCCCTCGGGGGACTAGGGGCCCCAATCAGGGAGGCATCCCCATGCAGCTGTGCTGTGGGCTGGCAGCCAACTGGGTCCTTTGCCTGAACTCTCTTCGTCCTTCTTGCTCGGTGCCGGGGAGTCAAGTTTCTTCAACCTCTTAGGCACCGGTGACGGGGTGCGCTGGCAGGCAGAGCCCAGTGCCAGGGGTGCACTGCGCACCGAGGCCAAAGTGCTAGGGGCAGAGTCCAGCCGGGAAGGCTCGGACACCAGGCAGAGAGCACTTCAGGCAGCTGCTATGGGGGTCACTAACAGGCATAGGCCAGTTGCAGTCAGAGCAGGGCTTCAAACCTGGAGATAAGTCCCCGCTGGGACTTTCTCTCTAACTATACTACTTAGCTACTTACTAACTACTGTAAACAAACTATTTACAAGGCCCTAAGACTGAAGAGAAGAAACCACTAACCCTTGCTAGGCAAGGGAAAAAGGCGCTCCAACTAACCACCATGGGCAGTAAAAAGGAACAGAGAGCGTAGGGCCGGAGGCGCCTAATATACCGGCGCATGAGCCCGGCACTCAAGAAGGTGCCACAGCCAACCCTACAGATACCGCTTAGGCAAAAATCTCCGACAGCTGCACACTTAGAATGGAATCGACATGAGCGAGCATTCGAAGAAGGTTATCTATTGTGTTAAATTATTATATTCAAAGCACTGTGCAGATAACCATGAATTAATCCTCACAACAGCTGAGAGAGGCAGGTATTATTGTCCCTATTTTACAGACGGGAAAACAAACAAAGGTGAAAAGACTTGCCCAAGATCACACAATGAGTCAGTGGCAGAGCCAGGATTACAGCTGAGAATCAACTTCCTCCTAACCTTGTGCTTATGCTTCCTGGCCATACTGCCTTAATGCCAGCATCCATGGCTCCCACTGACTTTAGTTTTAGTTATGAATGCTCAGCACTTCTGAAAAACCCAGGCCTCTAGTACTGCATGCTGGGCACCCAGAAAACGAGGAGCACACAATTAGGGGCCACCTGTGGAAATTTTAAGTAACTTTTTCAACATTAGATGGGAACTCTGGTGCACATCCAGGAATAGAAACCATTTCTCCAGGGTGGCATTCAACTGCCTTAACTAAAAGACCATCTTTTCTCTTTCTGCAGTGCCTTGCCTCATTTGTTGCAGGCCTTCCAACTTCTACAGCAAGTGAGGCACGGCTCATATACAGACAACTGCCTCATTCCCTACACAACCCTGACTCGTTCAACCCTGACTCGTTCAACTGTGCACTAAGGCCCTGATTCAGAAACATAACAAACATAAGAAACATAAGGACCTGCTTATGTCCATACTCTTCAAGGGGACTTAAGCACATGCTTAAGTGTCCCCTAAATGAGGTGGGGCTCTATGGAAAAAAATAGTATGGGATCACGTAATTAAAGACAGTAATAATGCACAGGCCAATGGGGCCAAATTAGTTATACAGGCAATGTCAATACTGTCATTTCTAACTTTCGTGTGCTCGGACTTTGCAACCTTAATAATCTTCTTTAAACATATTTTGCCGGGTTTGTTTTTCTAACGAAAAAAAGGCAACATCAAACCCTGTAATTTGGAACTGTAATGCCCACCCCTGCCAACCAGCAGACATAAGGAGGATTTGAACCTTGGACCTTTCAGCACTGCAACACAGACCTGTACCGCTTGAGCAAGAGGGCTAGCTATAATAGAGAGCAGCAGGAATAGGATGCTATCCTTGGTGGCATGAGAAGAGGACTCACCATTCACTGCATAGATGAGTAGCCTCATTTTCTAGACAGTATAGCTAGCACATGAAGTTGACACATTCTGAGAGGCAAGGTGGTTAAGTGGGTGACATTTGGGTTTCCTATATTAGAGATCTATGTTCTTCTATTCACAGAATGTGTAACTACTTAGTGGGCTATGAGGTTTGGCTCAATAAGGGTTTTGAATGGCCAGGAATTAACACCAGTTAATGAACACATCTCTTTTACGGTTTTATTTAGATTTAACATTAAAAAAAAGCACCCCACAAAAGCTCTGCTTACCCTGACAATTAGATTTACAATAGACATCCTGCATCAACACTAACATACAAATAAATTGACAGCCAGCGGCCTTAAATAATCGCCGTGGTAATTTACCTTCGCCAGTACATAATAAAAACGGAAAATCTCCAGAATAGCCACTACCCCAAAATCATACCCAGGAAATACCCTCATCCCATCCCCAAAACCCATCTAACAACGATCATAACATTCAGGCTATTCTGGACCAGGGTGGGAGGAAATTCCAGCGTCCTGGGGCCCTCACAGAGAATGCCTGGCTGGCAGCCCCTCCCCCCCATTAATGAGGGGATCTGGCTCAAGCGCCTCTGCTGACCACAGCTGTGGGAGTGCGTCATGGGGAGAGAGCTACTCTCTCAGGTAGGCAGGTCCCAGGCCATTTAGGGCTTTGTAGGTCATGACTAAGGCTGCGAGTCTGTCACGGATTCCGTAACTTTCTGTGACCTCCGTGACTTCTGCAGTGTCCGGTGCTGGCTCAGGACAGTGTCCGGTGCTGGGCAGCCCCTGGGCCAGCAGCAGCAGTTTGGGTGTGTGGGAGGGGGGCCAGGTTTAGAGGCAGGAGGTTGGGGTGCAGCACTTACCTCGGGGTGGGGGGCTCCGTGGCTCCCATTGGCATGGCCCTGCACAGCTCCTAGGCAGAGGGGCCAGAGGGCTCCGCATGCTGCCTGCACCTGCCGGCCCCGCCCCAGCAGCTCCCATTGGCTGTGGTTCCTAGCCAATGGGAGCTGCGCAGCTGGTGTTTGTGGCGGGGGCAGAGTGTGTAGCCCCCGGTCCCTCTGCTGCCTACAAGCTGCAGGGACACGTGGAGCCATGTAGGGACCCTGCCAGCCACGTCAACCCTCCCCCCGCCCCAGCCACAGTGGGGGTCCTGGGCCGTGCGCCACCCACATCGCCCCCAACACCAGCAGGGGTCCCAGGCTGCCTGCCTCCCCCCCAACACTACCAGGGGTCCTGGGCCACCTCCCCCAGTGCCCCTGGACCATACCCCCTCCCAAAATTTTAGTTAGGGGTATATAGTATGCGTCATGGACAGGTCATGGGCTGTGAATTTTTGTTTACTGCCTGTGACTTGTCCATGACTTTTACTAAAGATACCCATGACTAAAACGTAGCTTTAGTCATGACCAACACTCACAGAGTACCAGCCCTGGCAGCCACTTCCAGAGAGCTGCCTCCCTCACTAAGTGAGCTGCTACATTCTACACCAGCTTCAGTCTCCACATGGCTGTAAGGTGCCACCCCATGAAGAGCACACTGCAACTGTCTCATCTTGAGATGACAAAAGCATTGACAACATTGGTAAGATTGGTATCTGAAAGAAGAGGTCGCCACCTCCTGGCCAGGTGCTGTAATATGATCATCCAACATCAACTTGGGGTATAAAATTGCCATTTGCAAACTCTGGTGGTGACCAATGGCAGACGCAGCACCCCCTCAACCAGAAGGACAGATATTCACTCCATCTCCTCCAGCTCTTTCCCCAACCCACCCTCACCTCAGTGTTGTATGGGGAGAATTTCAGCCAGCTCGCTCTCAGCTGTGCCCCATTCTCAACTAGACAATGGTGAAGGTACTCAACTGCACTGTTGTCAGAGTATGGAAGAGCAAGAATCATACAGGTGGGTGTCAGCATCCTGAAAACTCCACGCCGCCTTCCTAACCCACATGGCACACTGCAGCACTCCACACTTGAGAGCCTTTCAAGAAGAGGAACAATTGCCTACAATTACCCACTCCAATTTCTGAGAGAAAAGAAGGAAGTTACTGAATGGCCGCCTCATGCCCGCCAAAGCCAGGTCTATATCCAGAATGGTGTCAAGCAGATCAAATGCATCTAGATACTTGAGTTGTCTCAACACAAACTTTTACACAATCATAGAATCGTAGGACTGGAAGGGACTTCAATAGGTCTTTTAGTCCAGTCCCCTGCATTCAAGGCAGTATTATCTAGACCACCCGACAGGGGGTTGTCTAACCTGCTCCTAAAAATCTCCAAATGACGGAGATTCCACAAGCTCCCTAGGCAATTTATTCCAGTGCTTACCACCGTGACAGTTGGAAATTTTTTCCTAATGTCCAAACTAAACCACCCTTGCTGTAATTTAAGCCCATTGCTTCTTGTCCTATCCTCAGAGGTTAAAGAGAACAAAATATCTCCCTTCACCTTATAACAACCTTTTATGTACTTGACAACTGTTATGTCCCCTCTCAGTCTTCTCCTTCTCCAGACTAAACAAACCCAGTTTTTTTTCCAATCTTCCCTCATGGGTCATGTTTTCTAGGCCTTTAATCATTTTTGTTGCTCTTCTCTGGACTTTGTCCAATTCGTCCACATCTTTCCTGAAATGTGGTGCCAAGAACTGGATACAATTGCTCAGAAGGAGAATACCTGATAAGGGGCCAGTTTGTCAACTGCTGACCATGGTACTCAAAGTCCCCAGTCCAGGACCCCTTCCCTTATGCCAAAGGCTGTTGAAGGCAGCAGCAGCAGAAATTAATGGTGGTAGACAGACACCATCCATCTGTGTCACGACCAGAGGCTCAGTTCTAGAGCGCACACTCATGCTTTACTGGTGGATAACTCAGCCAAATCTGAACAGATTTCATGGGGAGTAGCAAAAGGCACTTTCCTGATCCTGGAACTATCCTTTTGACAAATTTCTAAGTCCTGCTGCAAACCATAAAGGTGCCAGAGTTCTTTTAAAAAAAATATTTTTTTAATAAAGGGAAGGATAGTCAACTTGAATATATGGGTCACCACTAGAACTAGGCCAAAAAAATTTTTTTTTTGGGGGGGAGGGGAGACGATTAGTAAAGTTGCAAAATATATATTTTTCAGGTCAACAAAACTATTTGAGAATTTGGAAGGGGTGGGGTGGGGGGGGGTGGGGAATCAAGTCAAATCATTTCAGCCATTTCAAAAGGTTTCATTTCAACTTTTCAGTTAGAAGGCAAAATACACCCAAAGTCAAGCTGAAACCAAACAAAACAAAGTTGTTTTGGATCAAACAAAATGTTCATTTGACCCAAAACATCGTCGTTTTATTTTGTTTTGTTTCAGTGAGAAATACTGAAAAATTTCAGCTTTGGTTCAAACCAAACTAATTTGTTTTCCAATTTTCCAGTTCAGCTCTAGAACCAAAACCAAAAACAAACAATTATTCACTCAGCTCCAGTTATTACTGATTCCCCTATAACACATCTTATAATGTTTATTATATCTACAAAGGAAGAGCTTGTTTCTCAAAATTGGTACTATAGTGAAAAGGGAATTCTATGTCCTGTACAGAGAGAAAAACTCCCTGGTACAAATTCATTGTACCTGAGATGAGGAGAGTTTTTTCTCTACTGTTTGAGAGTTTGTTAATGAGTCAGCTACAAATTTCAGTGACTTGAGTGATATGCCTGCAATCAAATGCAGAAAGAAATGCTAGCATTTACCTGTCTTAAGCAGTCTTACATTTTTAAATTACTAACTTGTTTTAACACAAAAAATTGACCATAGTCTTGTCCCCCTAGCACTGAGATGCAAAGAAGTTAAGGACCAGATTTTCAAAAGAACTCAACTCCCAGCAGCTTCCATTGTGAGAACTGCTGTGTATTATGAAAATCTGGCTCCAGTAGTGTGTTAACTTATGGAATCATAGAATCATAGAATATCAGGGTTGGAAGGGACCTCAGGAGGTCATCTAGTCCAACCCCCTGCTCAAAGCAGGACCTAATCCCAACTAAATCATCACAGCCAGGGCTTTTTCAAGCCTGACTTTAAAAACCTCTAAGGAAGGAGATTCCACCACCTCCCTAGGGAACCCATTCCAGTGCTTCACCACCCTCCTAGTGAAAAAGTTTTTCCTAATATCCAATCTAAACCTCCCCCACTGCAACTTGAGACCGTTACTCCTTGTTCTGTCATCTGGTACCACTGAGAACAGTCTAGATCCATCCTCTTTGGAACCCCCTTTCAGGTAGTTGAAAGCAGCTATCAAATCCCCCCTCATTCTTCTCTTCTGCAGACTAAACAATCCCAGTTCCCTCAGCCTCTCCTCATAACTCATGTGCTCCAGCCCCCTAATCATTTTTGTTGCCCTCCGCTGGACTCTTTCCAATTTTTCCACATCCTTCTTGTAGTGTGGGGCCCAAAACTGGACACAGTACTCCAGGTGAGGCCTCACCAATGTCGAATAGAGGGGAACGATCACGTCCCTCGATCTGCTGGCAATGCCCCTACTTATACAGCCCAAAATGCCGTTAGCCTTCTTGGCAACAAGGGCACACTGTTGACTCATATCCAGCTTCTCGTCCACCGTAACCCCTAGGTCCTTTTCTGCAGAACTGCTGCCTAGCCACTCGGTCCCTAGTCTGTAACAGTGCATGGGATTCTTCCGTCCTAAGTGCAGGACTCTGCACTTGTCCTTGTTGAACCTCATCAGGTTTCTTTTGGCCCAATCCTCTAATTTGTCTAGGTCCCTCTGTATCCTATCCCTACCCTCCAGCGTATCTACCACTCCTCCCAGTTTAGTGTCATCTGCAAATTTGCTGAGAGTGCAGTCCACGCCATCCTCCAGATCATTAATGAAGATATTGAACAAAACCGGCCCCAGGACCGACCCTTGGGGCACTCCGCTTGAAACCGGCTGCCAACTAGACATGGAGCCGTTGATCACTACCCGTTGAGCCCGACGATCTAGCCAGCTTTCTATCCACCTTATAGTCCATTCATCCAGCCCATACTTCTTTAACTTGCCGGCAAGAATACTGTGGGAGACCGTATCAAAAGCTTTGCTAAAGTCAAGGAATAACACATCCACTGCTTTCCCCTCATCCACAGACCCAGTTATCTCCTCATAGAAGGCAATTAGGTTAGTCAGGCATGACTTGCCCTTGGTGAATCCATGCTGACTGTTCCTGATCACTTTCCTCTCCTCTAAGTGCTTCAGAATTGATTCCTTGAGGACCTGCTCCATGATTTTTCCAGGGACTGAGGTGAGGTTGACTGGCCTGTAGTTCCCCGGATCCTCCTTCTTCCCTTTTTTAAAGATGGGCACTACATTAGCCTTTTTCCAGTCATCCGGGACCTCCCCTGATCGCCATGAGTTTTCAAAGATAATGTCCAATGGCTCTGCAATCACATCCGCCATCTCCTTTAGCCCCCTCGGATGCAGCGCATCCGGCCCCATGGACTTGTGCTCGTCCAGTTTTTCTAAATAGTCCCGAACCACTTCTTTCTCCACAGAGGGCTGGTCACCTTCTCCCCATACTGTGCTGCCCAGTGCAGCAGTGTAGGAGCTGACCTTGTTCGTGAAGACAGAGGCAAAAAAAAAAATCATTGAGTACTTTAGCTTTTTCCACATCCTCGGTCACTAGGTTGCCTCCCTCATTCAGCAAGGGTTCCACACTTTCCTTAACTTTCTTCTTGTGTCTGTTGGGAGTGTAGGCTACTTTAAGTCAGGTTTGAAGATACTAGGAGGGCAGGCTTACATGGGGGGTTACAAAAGTGCAGACCTCCATGTGCCCTAGGAATTGAAAACAAACCCACACCAAACTTCGTGGGTTCTGCTGTAATGTGGAGAGCAGGTCAGACTTTGTGGCAACCTGTCCACAAGTAGGTATGCTTTGGCTGCCACAGATTCTAGAGTGGCCTTGATAAAGGCTATGCATCGCACAGGCAACAGGGTCAATTTCTCTACTTTAAGATGAAGGTCTAGAGCAGTGGTTCTTAACCTTTACTGCAGCCTGCACCCCTTTGGTTCTCAAAATATGTTCTCGCACCCCTTAAACCTAGATATATTTTTTGTTTGTATATTACAGTAATCGTTAAAAAATGTATATTAATAATAAATACATAGGTTTGATGAAACAAAGTAGTACTTACGTGCCTGTGCTTAATTTGTGTTTTCGATGATTTACCTTCTAAAAAAATCTGGCATGTCTCGCACCCCCAGAAAGGGCATCTCGCACCCCCAGAGGGTGCATGCATCCCAGGTTAAGAACCGCTGGTCTAGAGACTGGAATAGAGCTATGGCCTTTGTGGTGGCAGACCGGGCTTTGAGAAAAGAACATCCCCTGAGGAGCCAGTCATCCAGACAGGGAAAAATGGTATTCCGAACTACTGAAAGTGGACCATGATGAGGGAGAGAACATTTGTAAAGACCCTGGGGGCAGTCACTAGGCCGAAAGGCAGGACACAGTACAGATAATGATTGGTGTCCACTACAAACCTGAGGAAGCACCAGTGTTCTGAGTGTATGACTACATGAAAGCAGGCATCCTGGAGGCTGAGGATGATGAGCACCCCAGGATTTAACAGAAAAAATGGTTACTCACCTCCTCGCAATTGCTGCTCTTCGAGATGTGTTAGCATTGGGGACGAATGGTGCTGCGCCGACCAGATTAAAAATCTCTTCTACTTGGCAAGATAGGTGGCTCTAGTAGAGGGTTTCCTGCTGCCAAGGGGGACCTGTCTAGCCTGGTCTGAACAAGAAAGCTCCACCGGGTTCAACCATGGAGCTTCCACGCCATGAGGTTAAGTGACACGAGGTTCAGATGTTGAAGACGACCATGATCTTGCGTCAGAAGGTCCGGGAAGAGCGGCAGGCCGACTGGAGCTTCCACGGACATGTCTAGGAGAGATGTACCAGTGCTGGCGGGGCCAGGCTGGAGCTATCAATATGACTGAGCTCGTTCCCTTCGGATCTTGAGGAGTACCTTGTGAACAAGTGGTGTGGGCGTAAAGGAATAAAGGAGACGGCCTCCCCATGGAAGGAGGAATGTGTCTGCTCTGGAGCCCGGGCTGTGATTCTGGAAGGAGCAGAACTGCTGGCATTTCCTGTTTTGTCGCATGGCAAATAGGTCTATCTGGGGAAAGCCCCACCTCTGAAAGATTGAAAGTAAGATGTCCAAGCGAAGGTACCACTCGCAGACTTGAAACGACCTGCTGAGGTGGTCTGCCAGCTCTTTTTGTATCCCAGGGAGGTATGACGCATGCAGGTGTATTGAATGTTGGCAGAGGAGCGTGCACTCCCGTTGGTTGATATAGAACATTGCTGTTGTATTGTCCATCATAACAGACGCACAATGTCCCGTTAAGTGTGCAGGGAAGGTCTGGCATGCTAGGTGCACCTCTCTCAGCTCTCTGACATTGATGTGGAGACCCAGGTCTGCGTGAGACCAGAGACCTTGAGTCCTGCGGTCTCCCAGATGAGCTCCCCAGCCAAAGTCTGATGTGTCCGTCACTAGTGAGAGATGGCTGAGGGCTCGTGAAGGGGACCCCTGAGCATACCTCCTGAGGGTCGAGCCACCACAGGAGAGAGTCAAGGACTGAGTGAGGCAGGGTCATGATCCTGTCCAAGCTGTCCCGGGCTGGTTGATACACTGACGCAAGCCACGCCTGAAGAGGTCGAAGCCTGAGTCTGGCACGTTGCACCACGTAGGTACAGGCAGCCATGTGTCCCAGAAGCTTCAGGCAGTTTCTTGCTGTGGTGGTGCGAAACTGTCTGAGGCCTCAAATGATGTCGGCCACGGCCTGAAAACTCGCTTCCGGTAGGTATGCCCTGGCTTGGGTCAAGTCCAGTACTGCCCCTATGGACTCTATCCTCTGTACGGGGGAGAGAGTCAATTTTGCTTCGTTTAGAAGGAGAACCAGGTTGTCGAAGGTGGCTCTGATAAATCTGACCTGAGCTTCCACTTGGGTCCTGGAGCAGCCCCTGATCAGTCAGTCGGCGAGGTACAGAAATACTTGTACCTGCGCAGGAACACAGCAACGACTGCCATGCACTTGGTGAAGACTCAAGGTGCTGCTGAGAGGCCAAACGGAAGGACTGTGAATTGGTAGTGGGTGTTGTTCATAAACCTGAGGTACTTTCTGTGGGGCTGAGTAATTGTGATATGAAAATACACGTCCTTCAAGTTGAGAGTAGCATACCAGTCGGTTGGATCCAGCGAGGGGATGATGGAGGCCAAAGAGACCATGCAGAACTTGAGTTTCTTTATGAACTTGTTGAGTTCTCGCAGGTCCAAGATGGGCCTGAGGCCACCTTTGGCTTTCAGTATTAGGAAATACTGGGAATAGAAGACCTTGCCCTTCTGCTCCTGAGGAACCTCTTCCACTGCCCCTAGCAATAGGAGCGAGTGCACCTCCTGTGTAAGGAGTTGCTCATAAGAGGAGTCCCTGAAAAGGGATGGAGAAGGAGGATGGGAGGGCACGGAATTTGACAGAGTACCCCTCTCTACCGTGCAGAGCACCCAGAGGTCCGAAGTAATGCGGGACCATGCACAGTAGAAAGAGGATAAATCAGGACAAAAAGGTACGGCGGGGTGGATCCAGATCTCGCTCTGGTGCGCCGTCCTCGACCGCACCTTCAAAAGGCCAGTTTGGCCCCTGAAGGCAGCTTGGATTGTCCCGAGCCCTGGCCACAGGGTTGACACAGCCTTCCCCTGCCGCTCCAATTTCTCCTTCTGGAGCCATCTTGGTGGTTCTGATGACTGAACCGTTGAGGAGGCTGCGCACGGAAGCGTTGCCACTGCATTGAAGGTTTATAGAGGCCCAGGGACCTGAGGGTGGCTCTGGAGTCTTTAAGACTGTTAAGCCTTTTGTCAGTTTTTTCTGAGAAGAGAGTCTCACCCTCAAAAGACAGGTCCTGAATGGTTTTCTGTACCTCGTAGGGGAGGCCAGAAACCTGGAGCCATAAGCCCCTTCCCATAGCCACTCCTGTGGCCATAACCCCAGTGGCTGCATCTGACCAGTCAAGTGCTGCCTGAAGGAACACCCTTGAGATGAGTCTCACTTCCTCCACCGCCAAAAACTTGGCACGGAAGTCCGAGGGGAGCAGCTCCGTGAATCTGGCCATCGCCGAGCAGGTGGTGTAGGAGTACCTAATGACAATGGCCTGCTGATTAGATATTCAGAGCTGCAAGCCCCCAGTGGAGTAGATCTTTCTTCCATAAAGGTCAAGCCTTTTCGCCTCCCGATTCTTCGGGGAGGGTCCTTGGAAGCCCTGATGCTCACGTTGGTTGGCAGCATCGACCACAAAAGAGTCAGGTGTGGGATGAGTGTATAAATGCTCGTAACCCTTGGACGGCACAAAGTAGCGTCCTTTGTTGCGCTTAGCCGTAGGGGGCAACGAGGCTGGGGTCTGCCACAGAGTTTTCGTGGTGTCAGAGATGGTCTTTATGAGGGGCAGGGCAATACGAGCAGGTCCAGAGGGGATGAGGATGTCCACCATTGGATCTGCATCCTCCACTTCCTCCTCCGCCTGAATGCCCATGACCTGAGCAACCCTCCGCAGCAATTGCTGCAGAACCCTGTTGTTCTCCAAGGCCGGGACTGTCGCCGTGCCCGCCAACACCTCATCTAGCGAGGACGAAGAGACCCCCGTGAGGGGTGGCTGTTACCTTCCTTCCACCCCAAGGGGTCCCGCAGCACCTGGGTTTCTTGGGCCGGTGCCGACCCAGATGGTGTCGCAACCCTCAGTGTAGGGGCTGCATACACCGATGCAGGCACCGCCGGTGCTGAAAGTGCCATCGGTGCCGATGTCATTCTCAATGTTGGAATCAGTGTTGGAATCGCCGCCTGTGCCAGAGTCCCTGCCGGTGCTGCTGGGACCTCCGGGCCCGGTGCTGGCTGTGCTGGAGACGCCAAAATGGTAGCACAAGGTGGTAATGGGCCTATACCTGACCCTGCTGGTGCCGGCGGTGCTGGCAGGGGAACAAATGAGGCCGAGGCCACAGATGTAGCCCTTGAACGAGACCCTTGGCTGCGACCTTGGCTTTGATAAAAAGCCCAAGGAGTCCAAAAGGGCCACTGGGTTGGCCACTGTGCCAGGTAAGGGTGCCGGTCCCGAGTTGATGTGGACCGTCTGCTCCTACTCCTCCAGGACTGATAGGAGCCCGACTCCAACTCCGAGGTGTCCAAAAATGACGGCCATGGGGGAGTGGTATTTCTAGGCACCGTGCTTTTGCGCCAAGGGCTCGGCGTGGCTGGGTGTGCTCCCGTGCTGGGGAGTGGCGTGGCGGGGTCGGCGATCAGCGGGCCATCATAGCGGGCTGTCTCCCTAAAGGAGCCCAGGGAGCGATCGGTGCCGGTGACTTATCCCGTCTGGGCGGAGAGAATGGTGCCATGAGGTGAAGCAGTTCTTGGGCCGCCTCAAACGGCTCCGGTGTCGAAGGGAGGTGCAGCTCATGGCTTGGCCTTGGCGAGCGAGGAGGGTCCAGACTCAACCGACCCTGTATGTGCAGGAGTCGGCACGACCGTCACCAGTGGAGCAGCACTAGCATGGCCCAACTTTGGTCTAACAGTGGCAGGCTCCTTAGGTCTAGAAGGGGGAGAGAGACCCCTCTCCAACCTCTTCTTTTGCGGCACCAGTGATTGCAAACGGTGCCTGCTTGCGGCATGTGAGTCGTGAGTGGACCCCTGGGACGGTGCCGTGAGTCCTTCTCCTTACCCGGCACCAGTGCTCGTGCTGACAGTGCCAGAATGCTCTGCACTGAGAAGGTACTCGGCGCAGGATCCGTCGACCCAGGGGTGGACTGGGGAAGGAGTGTTGCCTCCATCAACAGGACCTTCAGGCGCTGCTCTCTTTTAAAGTCATGGGTCAAAAGGTCTTACAAATGGCCTTCTGATGGCCCTCTCCTAAGCACCTTAGACACGAGGTATGAGGATTGCTTCTGGAAATATACTTGCTGCAGGCTTTGAAGCCCAGAGACCCCAGCATGCCCCAGTGTTGGGAGAGCGTAGGAGGGGATTCCCCTGCAAAGGAAACTTATCTAACATTAATGAACTATTAACGAACAATGGAGATCTAATGGAGGGAAATTCCAGCTAACCGTCACTGGCAGCTACCGTGCACATGCGTGCGCATACACCTGATTGGAATTGACATGAACAAGCACTCGAAGAACAATTGTTGCTAGGGTGACAATGCTGAAGTGCTGAATATGAATAGAAGTGTTTACAGACTGAAAGTCTATCTGTCTCCACCCTCCTTTTTTCTTTGAGTACCTAAGGAGAAAACTGTTTCTGATGAAGTCTGGAGGAATGAGGGATTCAACCTCCTAATTAGGAGCACCTGTGAGACAGGTTCCTGAATAGGGATGGGAGAAGCAGAACTGGATGGAGTAGCCCATTAAGATTACTACCAGTATCCTTTTGTCTGAAGTGATACGCTCCCAGGAAGGAAGAAAATGACCTCCAAAGTGTGGGTGAACAGATGGACGCTGCAGCTGAAGATCCAATGGGGAAGATTTATGGGGCTTTACCAATGTATCTAAATGATCGCTTGGATGAGGTAGCCATCTGAGAAGTAACAGTGGTGGAAGGGTCTTCCTTGTGTGGCCTAAATCTCTTTCTGGGTGGCTCAACAGTTCTTTGGGGTGCCTGACAGTACACCAGATATGAGAACTGTGATGTCTGAGACGTGCTGTATTTTCTCTTTGTAGATGGTGCATAGATACCAAGAGAGCACATCACCACCCTGGAATTCTTGAGCAAGTGAAGAGGGTCATCTGTGATGTCACTCGAGAGTTTAGGCCCTTCGAAGGGCAAGTCCTCCACAGTATTCTCCACTTCTCTGGGCAAGCTGCAGGATTGTAGCCAGGAGGCCTGGCACATGACTATGGCAGTAAACATCAAATGAGAGGCTGTATCCACCATGTCAAGAGAAGCCTGAAGTAGGGTGGCCATATGTCGCAATTTTATAGGGACAGTCCCGATATTCGGGGCTTTGTCTTACATAGGTACCTATTACCTCTCACCCCGTCCCAATTTTTCACACTTGCTCTCTGGTCACCTGAGCCTGAAGGGAGGCTTTGGCTGTTGTCTGACCCTCTGTAATAAGAGCTTGAAACTGCACACTCTTGTCCGGAGGCAAAAAAAAACAATAAAGTGAGAAAATTTACTGTAATTGGTAAAGTCACATTTTGCCATCAGAATTGAAGAGAGGCCAATAAGTAGATCTTATGCCCTAGGAGGTCCAGGTGCTTAAGCTCCTTGTCAGAGGATATTGATTTGAAGCTATGTTGCCTGCACCTTTCATTGGTGACACTCATGGGCATTGGGCAACCCCCCCCCTTCGGGGAGGCTAGCCCCCCAGTTCCACCCCTTCCGCCCAAGGCCCAGTCCCCCCACCTGCCCCACATCCAGGCCAGCCCCAGCTGCCCTAGGCTAAGCCCCTGGCTGCCAGCCTGAGCCCCGGGCCACTGGCTGGAGCTGAGCCCCCGCCGGCTTCAGGGGAGTGAGGACGGGGCCTCAGGGCAGAGCGTGGGCAATGCCACGGCCTAGGTCAGGGGTGGCCTCCCCTGGCCTTTGATACCCGATACTCATGGTGGCACTAATGACCAGGCAATTAAAAGCAGGATGTGAAAAGTACTCTGAGCCCTTGGTTGGGAACAGTATTTTTTATTGACCCTCTTGCAGGTGGGAGGGATGGAGTCTAGAGTCTGCCACACTGCAGGCTGGCAAGGGAAGAGCCTCATTAATAGGTAAGGCTTGCCCTGCGTGAAGGTGTATAAGATGTACACGAGGGAGTGCTGCTGTTCCTGGATTTCCTCCAAAAGGCCTCTGGCAAGGCCTCTGCTATGAGTTTCATCATGTCCTGAAAGATTTTGAAGTCATCCACAAATGATGGCAGAGGGGGAATAGTTGCCTCATCTGGAGAGGAAGAGGATGGTGGTGTCTCCTCTCTGGTGGCTACTCTTTAGTAGGGTGAGGAGGCTCCTGAGGTGTTGATGGATGAGACTCCTGATGAGACCTTTTGCATAAAAGTGCCCTGTAGACTTGGTCTCTGTAAGAAGCCCAAGGGTTCGTTTAAGGGAAAGGTGCTGGACCCCATGGGTGGTCTTTCTAGGGCAGCCAGGTCAAGCATCTGCTGGGGTCTCTTCCTCAGGGAAGACCTCAAGGGGAGGAAGGTGGTGGATGGTAGAGCACTAAATAGTGCCACTAGACACAGGAGGAGCCCCTACTGGGACTCACATCAGTACAGGAGCTTGAGCAGAATCCAGCCATCATGATGGTACTTGTAGGCAGTTCTTTAGTTGAGGCTGCAGCAGTACTAGGGAACATGCTGGGTGAGGCTGGGAAACCGGTGCCAGTGGGAAATTCCTCCTGCTATCCCTTAGCAGGCGGGAACTCTGGTTCCTCTATAACATGAATGTCCTTGTGAGAGAGAAACCTGGAAGGTACTAATGAGCCCATGGAATGTTCCTCTGGATGAAATCTGTCCACGGGTACCAGAGGAAGTCCCAGTCATTTTGGAGAGATCTGGATGCTGGTGGATGGTACCAGGTAAGAACTTCTTTAAAAAGGCGTTAGTCTTTAAAGAGTCCAGTTTTGGTACTGATGGGTCCAAAGCTTTGGGCTCCTGAACAGCGAACTTCTTGGTACTCAGATTCTCTGTATCTGGTTTCTTGGCTTGCCGCTAAGAAGTCTTTTACAGACGTGCTGACACCTTGGTACCATATTCAGTGTGAGCCCTGGTGGTACCTGCAGAGGGATGTGGGGTCTCCCTGCTTCCAGATCTAAGTGGAGACTCCTCTCCCCGTTTAGATTCTGTCAGGAGAGTGGGGTCTCTTATGTTTGGTTGCTTTCAGCAAGACCAAAGTTGCCCCCTGATTTCGGTAGGTTAAAGCTGGAGCCGATGAAGTCTCTGGAGAACTCTACATGGCTCAGTCGGATTTACTTGGGGGTGGGGCATGGAAACTCAGATCCTGCGGGTCTAAGGGAATGCTCCATGAGGAGCCGTTTCGTTTCAAGATCTGCTCTTAAAGCCACAGCAGATCTTACACTTGGACGGGATGTGAGAACAGCAGAGGCAGCTGGAGTGCCCATTGCTGAAGGGAAAAGACCTGTGGCAAGTCTGGCAGGGCTTGAATCCTGGAATCTTGGCCATACTGCTAGGAAAGACAAGCAAAAAGGCCTGAACCCCCCCTTTCAAAGCACAAACTGTGCTATAAAAATAAACAACCAAAAAACCTAATTATAAAACAGAGTAAAAGGTGCAGAAGAATAACTGCATCAGCTAGATACTGGACGTTACAGAACTCTTCAAGCTGCAGGTGATTGAGAAGGAACTGGAGTGGCACAGGTCCATTCCTCTTTATATGCTCATTCATCAGAGCATAGGGTGCTGTATGGCACAGGCAGAGACCCGAGGGTACTACTAGCAGAAAAGTCTCAGAGTGGACGGGCGCACACATCCTCAAGGGGAGCACCCATAGGGGCAATAACTTGAAGATATGTAATGTTAGGTGGTTTAACTTTTCATTTCCTTACTTTTGTGAGTTCATGCCAGGTATGCAGTGTGTTGCTTCACAACAAAGTGTTTTCTATATTATTTATATAAATCCTTTTAACCTCATCCCAGCCTCTCTTTGGTTTATTCTCAATCCTCACTTTTTACATCATACCTACATTTTTATTGCAAGTTCTTCAGGACAGCGATCTATTTTATTTTGCAAGGTGCCCAACACACGAGAATAATATTAATTACTCCTGGGGGAATACTGCACCACTGCGCATGTGCATAATTCATAGGAAAAGGTACAGAAAAGGGCAACAAAAATTATTAGGGGTATGAATTGCTTCCATATGAGGAGCGATTAAAAAGACTGGGACTGTTCAGCTTGGAAAAGAGACAAATAAGGGGTGGGGGGAACACAATAGATGTTTTTAATATCATGGTGTGGAGAAAGTGACTAGGGAAGTGTTATTTACCCCTTCCCGTAACCAGGATCCACCCAATGAAATTAATAGGCAGCAGATTTAAAACATAAGGAAGTACTTCGGCATGCGACCCACAGTCAGCCTATGGGGATGTTGTGAAGGTCGAAACTATAACTGGGTTAAAAAAAAAAGAATTAGTTCATCAGCCAAGATGGTCCGGGATGCAACCCCTTGCTCTCGGTGTTCCTAGCCTCACTGCCAGAAGCTGGGAGTGGACAACAGGGTATGGATCCGTTGATAATTGCCCTGTCCTGTTCATTCCCTCTAAAGAACCTGGCATTGGCCACTGTCAGAAGACAGGAAATTGGTCTAGATGGACCATAGGTCTGACACAGTATGGCCATTTTTATGTTATTTTAAAAAAAAGTGGGGGGCCAGAATGGATTCTCCAGCACAGAGTCAGTGCCGTCCTGCTCCTCTGCTGTAAGCCTCTGATGAATCCTCTGCATCAGTGACTATACAGAAATTACACTCCCAGTGCTTCCAAATTACTCAGC
This sequence comes from Platysternon megacephalum, assembly GCA_003942145.1. NCBI lineage: Eukaryota > Metazoa > Chordata > Testudines > Platysternidae > Platysternon > Platysternon megacephalum. The sequence continues at coordinate 885,619 of QXTE01000278.1, forward strand.
ATGGTGCTTTTCACAGGAATGGAAGCAACACCAGCTACTGAGAGACTGTATGGGTAGCTGTAGGGGTCTTCATGCTGAGACTAGTGTAGCAAGTGCTGAGGCCTACTCCTGAACTGCATGTACTGTCCTCAGGTCAAAGAACACCCTTACTATACCAAGAGCTGAAAGATCTCTATGCAGGGGCCTCTGCCTACAGCTACCACCCAGGCAATCTCAGCACCATGCAGGGCAGGCAATGCCTCTTGGAAGCAACGCCTCATCAGATGAGCCAGAACTCATCACCAACATCTTGCAGTCTATTTTGAGACAGAACTAAGGCTGGCAGGATCAAAAGGCACTTGCTATGAGAAGCTTTGTGTCTGGCTGGCTTCAACAAGGAATTGGGTGTAAGGTTCTGGTAGGGCTACGGTAGTGACAATTGCTGGGGCACAACTGACCAGTAAGGTGAGGGTGTCTCACGCTAGCCTTTATTACCTCAGAGAGCCAAAAATAATTTGGGGTAGGGTATTTCTGCCTTGCCCATAAGGGGAGCACAAGACCCAAGGGTGAGAATCCCTGGTATCTTGAACAGAAGCTACTTACTTAATTGCTTTCCAACAATATAAATTGCAATAGAATCACATGCATCTTCACCTTCCCCATTAAGTGAGGGATACATGGTGGCATGGGTCCTTCACTCAAAAAAGAATTAACAGCTGGAGCTCTCCCTGCCACTCCCACTGAGCAGGGATGATATGCGTCACCTGCTGCTCTTAATACTCTATAGCAGGGGTCTCAAAGTCCCGGCCCGCGTGCCATCTGCAGCCCAAGAACCTCCCCACTGCGGCCCATGGAGGAGAAACGCATGCAGCCATGCTGCCAACCGTGTCTGCTGCTGGCACCGCCCCCCACAGCTCCCATTGGCTGGGGGAGAGGGACAGAGATACCATCACTAGTCGCCGGGCAGAGTCAGCCATAGAGGCCGCATCACTTTTTTCCACAATGAATATAAACAAGTCAAAATACCGAACAACTCTCTGATGCACACCTTGCAGCAATCCTGAAGGTTTCAACTGCTCAGTCACTGAGGCCAAATGTCAACAAACTGACAGAACTGAAGTGTTGCCAGGTGTCTGGCAAACACTAAAAACTCTGGCAGGCAAAGAATTGTATAAACTTGTATGACAGCTTTATCATTTCTAAGAAATTCAAAATAAAACACACAATATAAACGTTTTCTTTTCTGAACACCATCTTCAGTGACATTATTGGCCCGCTGGGAGGATTTGAGGACTGGCACTGGCCCTAAGGTAAACTGAGTTTGAGACCCCTGCTCTATAGCTATGGGAATTGTTGCTGAGTCATGCATTGCAGAAGAACTGCTCCATGAATCTATTACATCATATACTTTAAAAGAACAAGAACTACAGACAGGCAGTTTTCTTTTCCCAAACATCCTGGTAGCTGCCAGAATGAGGATGCTGCTGAACCCATTTCACCAAATGGCCCATAATGGGTTGCAAGACTGTTGCAGCCCTTTTAGAAGGTGGAATTCTGATGCAAATATCTATTAATCCCAAATTACACCAGCTTTAGCAGCAGTCCCACAAACTGGAGAAAGACTGGCTTTTCCCTGGTATCCTCTCTTTGTCCTTCTCAGTTTGGGGCCTAAGAAGAATCACCACCATTCTCTTCCTTGCCTACCCGATAACTCCTGATCCAAAGCAGGAGTTGGGAGATCAGATGCTCAAGCAGGCATTAGAGCTAGTTACATCAAATCCACCGTTACAGATGACATTGGTAACTGTCAGGATTGGTGCAATGGATAGTGAGGGTGCTGAAGTCCAGATCAAAGGCTCCTACATCAAAGAAGACAGCAGCCCAATAGCACTCAAGGCTACAATCTGCCCAGATGACAAATTGGTGCTTTGAGGCATTGAGGGGGTGCGAAGACCAACAACAAAATTGAAGACATATGCTGACGAGATCAGATCAGACAATATCTCCTGCTGTTGCCTTTGAGAAGCCCCATGTTGAGGTAACATCAAATGTCATTCAAAGCAAGGTAATTGGAGGACTCAATAGGGGCATACAGAAGTGCTGAGGACAGCATTAGCCATGAATAAAGAGATAACTGATGATGCCATAACTGAAGTCCATTTTCCTAAGCCACCTGTGTGGCTGCTGGAGGCACTGAGGGTCAACATGACTCAGGGACACCAATGCATGGGGTCATAAAAGGTACTATGACAGCAGTTGTCATGAATACAAACCCTTATTTTGTAAGGGCTAGAACCTTAACTCTACCTGGTGGGGACTTGAAACTATTGAGGCTCATTTGGGCCAGCCATAAGTCAACCTTAGTTAAGCTAATGAAGGCAGTCAGGATGCTCATTCTGGGATTCTTCGAGCACATGGTGCACCCCAGTCAGTTATGTTCTGTGCCACAGCAGACGAGGTCAGTCAGGGTCACCATTTCATTACCTTCATGGTACTTCTGGAAGTTGTTGGGTTGTCTTCCTTGATCCATTCCTGCGGTAAGAAAGGATTAGAAAATTAAGAAGGTCTATGCAGCATTGGTAAAAATAGAAAGGGTGAAAGATAGGGAGAAGAAGCCCAAAAGAGCCGAAAATAATTACGCTGAAGGCTGCCAAATTCCCGAGGAAACAACAGCACTTTCCCCTTTATGGGGCAAGGACATGGACGGGAAAGAGAAGCCCCAAGAAAGTAATGACACTTTCCAGTGAGTCCCTTTAATACAAACTCACAGAAAGGGTATTTTTCTGAACCAATTAATAGTTATTTTAGAGAAAATATGAGGAGAGGAGGAAATTAAAATATAAATTTTTTATCCCACTGCCAATTCTCATTTGACATGCTTACCTTGCTCATAAACCAACTGTGCTATGGTGTGAGAATGACTGACTAATAGCTGAAGCTACAGAAATAAAATAGGATTTAAGGGTATACAATATATCTGTGGTAGCCTAGACTGAGCCTCCTGAGAGATACAGCACAGAACAAACAGTGAGAGAAAAAGAGTGATGGGGTGAGGAGGGAACACACGCTTTCCAATTCAGGGTGGCTGCAGACCAAAACTATCTCTGACATTAGTTAGAGTAGCCCAAACAGGATGTTCTAATTTACAGCAGCTTTACCCGGGCTGACCTGCAGCTCACAATCTCTGCAGTAGTGAGTGTTACAAACACATGCTTTCTTTCTGTGGCTCCTGGCATGGCCCCTATACCAGGGCCTGGGAAGGGGGGCGGCCTTGGGCTTCTTTTATTTGCCCTATACTGTTCCTCTGCCAAGAAAATTCTCTCCTGCATTCCTGCAGCCCCTTCGTGGCCTTTATATGATGCTCAAGGAGGATTCAGATGCTGTATCAGGGGCCACAACCGATTCCAATATATTTTAAGGAGAATCAGTTGCAATCAATGAAGCTAAAAAAAATTAAACATTAACAGATAGCTACATAAATAGCAACAGATCGAGGAATGCCCCAAATCCTATTTTTTATTAGTCAATAACATTTTCTATAAATTCTAGTTTAGGGCAAAGAAGCACATTATCTTTAATAACGTGCTCCAGCTAGAGCTCCTGTAGAAATACAAAATCGTCTCCGATTTTATGTTTTTGCCTGCATAGTATATTGTTCTGAATTTACCATTTTAATTGAAACAATCTAATTTTAACTCAAATGTGTCAAGTTTAGTTTGAAGAATTTTTATTGTAAAGAAAATCTTCTCCAAAGAGCTGTTAGCAGAGGTGTGTGGTGAAGAAAGGGAATCAGATTTCTGTTATTTTAATTTAACAGCTTCTAAACCAGGCACAGGAAAAAGGTAATTGTAGTGGGAAGTGAAGAGAAACAACATATCTACTCCTCACATTATTAACTCACTTGTAATTATGGTAAGAAAATGTGAAAAAGTTATCCTACAACATAACACTTGTTCCCTTTCTGCCTGATTTTGGAAGCAAAATAATAAAAGGAGGTGGTGTTTAAAAGAAAAGAGGTACTTCCTTAAAGTCAAGAAATTGAGGAGGGGAGAAAAATCTCTCTTAAAATAGAAGAAACTTCTCTAAGGTAGACCTTACTGCATAAGCAGCAAAGAATCCTGTGGCACCTTATAGACTAACAGACGTTTTGCAGCATGAGCTTTCGTGGGTGAATACCCACTTCTTCGGATGCAAGTAGTGGAAATCTCCAGGGGCAGGTATATATATGCAAGCAAGAAGCAAGCTAGAGAGAACGAGTTTAGTTCAATCAGGGAGGATGAGGCCCTGTTCTAGCAGTAGAGGTGTGAAAACCAAGGGAGGAGAAACTGGTTCTGTAGTTGGCAAGCCATTCACAGTCTTTGTNGTTCCTGAGTTAGAGTTACTTTGGTGCGGTGTGCAGTTACTGGTGAGAATGTGCTTCAGGTTAGCAGGTTGTCTGTGGGCGAGGACTGGCCTGCCACCCAAGGTTTGTGAAAGTGTGGGATCATTGTCCAGGATGGGTTGTAGATCTCTGGTGATGCGTTGGAGGGGTTTTAGCTGGGGACTGTATGTGATGGCCAGTGGAGTCCTGTTGGTTTCTTTCTTGGGTTTGTCTTGCAGTAGGAGGCTTCTGGGTACACGTCTGGCTCTGTTGATCTGTTTCCTTATTTCCTCGTGCGGGTACTGTAGTTTTGAGAATGCTTGGTGGAGATTTTGTAGGTGTTGGTCTCTGTCTGAGGGGTTAGAGCAGATGCGGTTGTACCTCAGTGCTTGGCTGTAGACAATGGATCTTGTGGTGTGCCCGGGATGGAAGCTGGAGGCATGAAGGTAGGCATAGCGGTCGGTAGGTTTTCGGTATAGGGTGGTATTAATGTGACCATCACTTATTTGTACTGTGGTGTCCAGAAAGTGGACCTCCCGTGTAGATTGGTCCAGGCTGAGGTTAATGGTGGGGTGGAAGCTGTTGAAATCTTGGTGGAATTTTTCCAGAGTCTCCTTCCCATGGGTCCAGATAATGAAGATGTCATCAATGTAGCGTAGGTAGAGAAGGGGCGTGAGTGGACGGGAGCTGAGGAAGCGTTGTTCCAGGTCGGCCATAAAAATATTGGCATATTGTGGGGCCATGCGGGTGCCCATAGCGGTGCCACTGATCTGGAGATACATATTGTCATCAAATTTGAAATAGTTGTGTGTGAGGATAAAGGCACAGAGCTCAGCAACCAGTTGTGCTGTGGCATCATCAGGGATACTGTTCCTGACAGCTTGTATTCCATCTGTGTGTGGGATGTTTGTGTAGAGAGCCTCTACATCCATGGTGGCTAGGATGGTGTTTTCTGGAAGGTCACCAATGCTTTGTAGTTTCCTCAGGAAATCAGTGGTGTCACGGAGATAGCTGGGAGTGCTGGTGGCATAGGGTCTGAGTAGAGAGTCCACATATCCAGACAGTCCTTCAGTGAGAGTGCCAATGCCCGAGATGATGGGGCGTCCAGGATTTCCGGGTTTGTGGATCTTGGGTAGTAGATAGAATAACCCTGGTCGGGGCTCTAAGGGTATGTTGATTTGTTCCGGTGTTAGTGTAGGGAGTGTCCTGAGTAGATGATGCAGTTTCTTAGTGTATTCCTCAGTGGGATCTGAGGGAAGTGGCCTGTAGAATTTGGTATTGGAGAGTTGTCTGGCGGCCTCCTTTTGGTAGTCAGACCTGTTCATGATGACTACAGCACCTCCTTTATCAGCCTCTTTGATTATAATGTCAGGATGGTTTCTGAGGCTGTGGATGGCATTGCGTTCTGCACGACTTAGGTTATGAGGCAAGCGATGTTGTTTTTCCACAATTTCTGCCTGTGCACGTCGGCGGAAGCATTCAATGTATAGGTCCAGAGTGTCATTTCGACCCTCAGGGGGAGTCCATGTGGAGTTGTTCTTCTTGTGCTGTTGGTGGGAGGGTAACTGTGTATCGGTGCGCTGCATGGGATTCCAAGTGAATACTCAGAAGAAGAAGAAAAAAAAGATACCAGGAGACTTGAGAAAACAAAAACATTTACCTCCCTTAAAACAAAGAAAATATTTATATATCTATACACACACACACACGAGCAGGGTGACAAGAGCAACCAGGTGGGCAGGACCAGATGGAAACGGTCCTCAGCTGGTTTCTGAAGTAGCACTGGGTAGGAAATTAGTGGAGCTTCTATTGCTGTTCTCTTAGGGTCCTCTGGGCTAGAATCTAATGGAACGTGACCCCGGCTGATTCTCTGCAGCAGTTCAGATGGCACAGGCTTTGAAGAACCTAGAAAGGAGAAGCATGGCAAGCCTCTCCCTCTTCTGGGAACCCTGTATCAAGAGAAACTCCATTTTGGAGTTAGCCTCTTTATCTAGCCTAGAAGTTGTCTCTTCTTTGAGTCCAGCAGTAAGCAGTCATTTGTGTGAGGAGGGGTATGTTGGGTTTAACTGTTTTGTGTTAGCAACTAAAGAGCAAGTAAGGTAAGTCATCAGCTCTCTGTCCTCCATGAGATTTTCCATAAAAAAGGGCAGAAAACTCATCAGTTAGAATCAACCTGAGGAAGTGGAGTTTACTGCAACACATTGAACTAAGCTTGTAAAATGAACTGAGGAGGTAAAGAGAAGAAGCTGACCTTAGGTTCTGAGCAGATAAGAGCTCAGGGAAGATCTAAACCCCATTTAAATATACTAAGCCCAATAAATGGGATTTAGATTTGTTTTCAGTGTTGTCTTTGTACAACTCAAGTTGTATTCAGTATTTTGTTACTCTTTGGTTGCCAGTAGTAAATGCTTTCACAAGCATAGTGTGAAAAAGCTAATTTCAGCATGATCTACAGTTTGCCACACTAATCTGACCACCATGATAGGCAGGAACAACTCTGAAATCCATCTTCCAAACGGGTCCAAATTATCAAAAGCAACATGCCTGGTTCTTTGTGTCCCTGCACATTGTGTATTCATTAATACAAAGTAAATATAAAACAATAAGATTCTGATGCAGCAGTGTTTTACACCCACTTTGCACTGAGATAAATGATTACACAAGATGCAGGCCAATGGAGATTCAGAGCCTATGTCAAATGCACAGGTCTCAGAAGAAAACATGTCTCAGAAAAATCAAAAAGAATGATTTATCTGGCTGAAAAGCAATGTGAACATAAGATGTACGCTAAACCTCACCAAATGCTGATTTCAAAGGGCAAGGCTTTCTGGCAGTGAAGTAATAATAAAAAAAAAATTATTGTTCCAGTTGAACACACCGTATGTTCAGAGAAAAAAATGAAAGCAGGGTGATGTGACTCAACTGGACAGAACATACACACTGTTCTACTCAGTGAACCAAAACTTTCATGGCCTTTCTTTCCAAAGGGGTCACTTTATACAGTCTTCCCTGAGTGTGTAAACCCTAGATGTTACCACTGCCTCAAAGAAAAGGCAACATTTAGAAGTGAGGCAGGGAAAGGGATCAACCAAAGTTCACTTCACCTTCCCATCTGATTTGAAGACTGGGTGGAAAGTTCTCATTTACAGGTAGAAAGCTCCTTCTCAAATTTTCAAACTCAGATTTGCAATTCAGACTATGATCTGGTTAAAATAAAAATCTTTCAGCCAAGGTAACTGCCATCATTTGGTGGAAAAAAACAACAACATTTTACCTGAAAAGTAAAAAGTAAACCAGGTGTCTTATTTTAATTCCCCCTCTGTTGATAACATTACAAGTACTCAAAATCTATACTGTAGTAACCCTGATTATCTCATTTCATGAATGAACATAATTCAAATGCTTCTGAAAAATGTCACTATTCCAATAAGTTAATGTACAGTGTACAACAATCATCCAATTCCTGTGGAGAAAACAGATAAGTATTTGAACAATTCAGCAAAAATTACGTAAAAGCCTTAACTGTGATTTTATATTTGAAAATACATTCGTTTTCATTCCAGTTCACTTACTAACATTAGGAAGAAGTTTTGAACAAGGGTTTAATAAAAATAGTAATGAACATGTGGTTAAAAAAAACAAACAAAAAACCCTGTTACAGATTATTATTTACTTTGCATTTTTTAAAATTCTGAAAATGGAGTAAAACGTTTGTGTTTTTGTTTTTATTAATTTTGAGAATACCATTTAGAAAACAGAATGCTGGTAACTTCACCCACAGGGTTCTATAAAATTGATTCTTCTTTCATAGGTCCTTTAAAGATTCAATGTTCTTGAATATCAAAACTCAGTTGTTTTGTTGTTTAAAAAACATTGCTAAGAACGTCCAAGAATATGAATCAAAATGCAAACAGAAGTTGGACTTTGTACATTTCTGCAACTACTACTAAAATAAACTAATTACATAAACGCTCTCAAAATAACACAATGGGATTCAACTTCATTTTAGACATTTGGAAAGCAGTGTCATACTTTATTTTAAATAAACCCATGTAAAAACAAAGTTAAAATGAAAAATGGTACCTGAAAAATAAATTATTTGATATAAAACAAATCAATAACTTAAAAACATACTAATATACAAAATGATTAACGATATACTGTACAGTATGGGAAACAATTGATAAAGCCTTCTGTCCCACAAAACAGATTACTTTATAAACAAAAGGTTACATAAGTTAAGGGAAATGAAATCAGTAAATAGACTAGAAGTACAATATTATTCAAACTTACTGGTCAAATAAAGGTTTATCCCAACTTATGATGCTTCAAATGTCTCAAGTCATTTTCTTCTTAATGACCAAGTGAAAAAGTTTAGCTATATCACTGAAAGGTTGTTTAAAAATGTTTAAAAATAGAGAACAATAATTAATATGAGAATGAAGTTTGTAAAATGTGAATACAGGAGCAATATTTCAAGATTTCAGGTGGCTGTTCCACTATTACTGAATTTCCATCATCATGAACAAAAGAATTTAGTGTTGAAAATTCCACTCAACAGAAAAATATTTCTAGTTAAAATTGTCCTTGTAAATTGTTTACCAAGTGTGATATACATCAAAGAATTGCAGCAAGATTGAACAAAGCAACAACAAGTTTTAAAGGCAAAGCCACTCACTGGATGCTTTGTGTTCTGTTTTAGAGATCATAAAAGCTTTAACATCAATTGTGTTTTTATCATGCACAGGGAAAAATATACACCTAACTTTTTATTAAATATATTTTACTACATATGAATGATACAAAAAAGCATACAGAAAAAATAATGCTGTACCTGATTAGAACTAAGACAAGAAATTTAGAGAGAAGTTAAACTTAAATTTTTAATTCTATCGGTTATACCTTGGACACACTAAGCTGTGCATTACACAAGTACCTCAACTTAAAAATGGAAGTGGGGTCATTGTGTTTTCTTTGAAATCCATGTATTTTCATAATGTGGCGGAAACCCAGTAGCATATACTACAGATCACAATGCTTAGCCTTTTGATCAATATATTCCTCTATCAATCCTACGGTGCTGGGATTTCCCAGTATTAACAGGAAGTGCAGACATAATGTTAAGGAACCTGCCTTCAGCACAGCAGAAGACTCTTCTGCCAACAAATATAGAGATTAAAGAAAATGTGGTACACATTAAGTGACAAATTCAGTCCTTGACTAAATTAATGCAACTCCACTGACTTAAAAAGAGGTGTGCCTGTTCATAGTAGGCATGAATTTGGTCCCTTCTCCCTAAAACTAATTGTTTGGAGCCCCCCCAAAATTGAAATGGTGTAATAAGGTGCTTGCTCAACAATGATACAAACTTCCCATTTTGGAAGTCACAATTCGGTAACCTTATATCAGAGGTAGTATTATGACAGAAAGCCCTATGTGGAGGGTGCTCTGTGTTTTACTTTTGAGAATGATGGAAAACCATGACATCATCACCAATATTTCATTAAAAAGTTGTGCATTTTTAAAAAAAGTTTACACAAACTATATAACATTTTACAGGTAATTATTAGAAGTCCTAATTCCAATAAGCAAATTTTTGTTAGAACTAATCAAGTACATTTGGGGACATCCTTATAAAATGAATTAGAAGTACATATTATGTAATTATAAACTGTACACATTTAACTTTAAATCACTCCAGTTTAGCATATACTGAAGCGGAGACCCTTTTCTGAAATTTTTGAAGAACCTCCATTTTATTGCCTAACCAGAACATTAAACAACATAAAATTATGTAACTGCTTATAAGGAGGCTGGGAAATATCCATGTTTGAAATTTAGCATTCACAAAGATTGGATTTCATTTTTAGGAAAAAGTGACTGATATTTTAGTTGAGGCTTAATTCAATTGCTGAAAGCTGTCTCTATAGTAATAGCTACAGTATCTTATTCCAAAACTTTGAATTGCTTTGTAAAAGTAACATTGCTACAACTTTGCATGCTCCTATAAAAACAATGTTAAAAACAGCTGACTTACAAACCTTTAGGAGTAAAGGTATTCAAACCCATTTGGTCACCTGCAATAAAGTAAATGACCATATACTGACCACCTACAAGTAACTGCAGTGAGAAATTCATAACCTATTCAAAGGACTTGAATACCTCAATACTATCAGTGTGTTTTCTGATACTATCATGATGCAGATGTGCTGAAAAAAAAAACCAACCAAAAACAACCAAGGGGAAAGAAAAAAGTTTAGACATACATCACTGAGGGGATATTGCCCTGGAGAGTGATGCCTCCTACTCTTTCCCTTCCATCCCCAGCATGATCTTGAAATCCTTCACAGTCCCAAACCAAAAGAACTGAAGAGGAGGGGTTGCCATAGGCTCAGGGGCAGGAGGCAGCATGACTGTTTTGGCTCAGTTCCACCCCCTCCACCCCCCACCTCATAGTAGAGTGGGGGCACAGGATCCTAAATGAACCAAATATCTTATGATGCAACAGCTTCAAGGATAAAGATACCCTCCTGCTCACTTTAGTGCATGGGAACAGTTTGCAAATAGGAGAATTGAGGGGTCAATGTATTTGGAACAGACTAAAAACACTACGAGAAGTTGCTTTACTTCATCTCAGTTCATAGCTTTCATGATTCTCGGTATTATTTTGTTGCTGCCAACTCATGTGAAAGAGTTGTATTTATCTTTGCATCTTGTACAAAAGCACATAGCAGCATTATAATTTTATGTATTTATTTTTTGCTTTTAAAGTGAAATTCCCCCTGTGCTAATGACCAACACAAGCCTATACTGAAGGCTAAAGTGGCACACGAGTCTTGTTGTTAACCCTTCTACACAATGGTGAATTCTATCCACAATGGGATCTTGTGAAGCAAACAAAAAATGGATTGTTGGAGGGTTTAAGAAATATTACTTATATGATATTAACATAAATAAGATGGACTGGAAAAAGCCAGTTTCTGAATACTTTTTCAATTCATTTGAATTCTTTTGAAAACATTGAATTTTACCAGATTAAAATATTTAATCTAATACTTTTTAAAAATGTCTTAACAACAACAGCTAACGCCCAGAACATTTTAATGGAGTTTTAGAAGTCATTCCAAGGTTATAATTAGGATCGTTTTGCCTTACCTATAAAACTGTCTCATCTTAAGAGTGAAACTCCACCAGTCATGCAAGAACTGCCAGGTAGCCATGCCCATATCAAATTCTGGAAGCAGTCCTATGCAGACAATGTGGTTAGCATCCAAACTCTGGTCCTGTTAGAGCCTGATTAGAGCAACAGCCCCAAGAAATGCTTGGAAAGATGAACAAAAGCAAAGAACAGGTAAACAGAAGGAATGATGCCAGACTGGCAAAGGTTCCCATCCAACTGAAATTCCAGGATGAATGACAGAGTGGCATGAAGAGAAGTGTACACATCTATGGAAGCGCACACATCTATGGAAGCGCATTAATGCAAACAGTAAAACCAGTCATCCAATTCTGAGGGTAGTTTTTCCATGCCCTCTGTACGATTTCTATCAGCTGAGATGAGTACCCAAAGTTCTCAAGGATCATCCTTGTCACAGTCTCCAAACAGTCAAAAGGGTGTTACCTGAGCAAAGGCAAACAACTATGTGCTTGATCAATAGGAAAAGGAATCCACCTTCCAAAACCCAGGAACCTCTGTGTTTGGGAGGTAGCTGAATATTGTTAAATGAAGCAAACAGATCCACTTGTGGGCATAAAAAATGTCTGTCGTATCACTGATTTCTTCTATTGATGTTCTCACTTGCCAGTCCCTTTGAGTATGCAGGTTCCCTTGAACATAGGTGGATATGAATTAAAAATGGGCTCATTTTTGGAGATTATATAAACTGCAAAGATTCTGTTTTCACATTCAATCAGAATGGCTGGTGAGTAGACGTAATGAAGAAAACCCTGTGCCCTCCAGACCTATTGTCCTTCGTTGCATGAAGTTTAGATTCTTCTTAGCTTCTTTGGACCAGAACCCTTGACACAGTCTGTGACCCAAGTGCACATTCCATCCTTTGAAACCTTGTAATTCTGGTGACAGAATTATCCTGGAAACAGATAACTCTAATAGCAAATTGCCCTTCAATAGGGATTTCTTATGCAATCGCTGGAGTGATGTCTGGACCTGGAGAGAAAGTAAATTAAGGAGCCCAGGGAGTCTTTCCAACTATCTCAGACAGAACAAAGGCCAGAAGAATTCTTATATGTAGTGCTGCTCATTGTAGTGTGCCTGCTATAGAGATTGATCAGGATAAATTGGTTCACCAGGCATGACCTGACAGTTTCCTTTATCTTGCTTGCCTTCTGTGTCTGATGAGATATGTACCATGCCTCTGGTGTGAAAATAGGCCCCCACATTAACAAGTTGAGAAGGAATAGGGAAGTTCTTGAAGCCAGAATCATGGAAAACAGACAAAAGTAAATGGAAAACACAGATGTGCCATCTGAAAGGTATCTGCATTAGTTGGTCATCCAAATAATGAAATCTATGGATGCCCTCTGTCTTGGGGATGGGTATGATGATGGTTATGATTTCTGTACACTCCCTGAGGGCTAAGAGACCAAAAAGTACAACTACAATGCTGGAAGTGGTGATGGTCCAGGTAGAAATGGAAATGTGTGGTATGCTGGATGACTAGGCACACCAAGGCAGGCACACTTCTAACCAACCAGGTAGAAGAAATCATTGATTTATCTTATTAGAATTGAGAGTGTAAAGACTGCAGGATTCAGGATGGAAACAAAGGGATTGAGAGAAAGCAGGTCTGGTATGGGTCAGAACTACCCATCCGGTTAGTTATCAAAAAGTAATGTGAACACATGCCCCAATTTCTCTCCACCTGGGGAGTCAGATTGGAGTTGTTAGGGACAGTGACAAAGAAGGACTTTGAGCACACTCTCTGGCCAGATATAAAGTGGCCCCTAGACCTGGAGGACTGAAAGGGAGATTTGTAGCTTTATCTGTCTGGCATTATCCCCTGAGGAATTAAATGAATGTACCTCCTCCTGCCTAGGTGAAGGGTAGTTTGCTCAGGTGAATGGCCTCATTGACAAATTAAGGGTTCCCCCCAAAATTGCTAAAGGAAACTTGGATCAGATGGGTTCTAGAAACAGAATCTGCATCCCCAAGTGTGAAACCAGGATGTTGTGTCTCAGTCTTACTGAGCAGAGGTGTATCGGAAGGAAAATCGGTAATGTTGCACGAATCAGCCAACAAAGGAGAGCAATGTCAAAGTCTTTGAGGATATCGCAAAGAGTTGTCATTACTCTGCTTTAAGAGCAAGGTTTGGCAAGCTCACAACAGTGAAGCTTTTGATGTGGCTGCATGGGCCAGAGCAGTTTTAATGGTTTAATACCACAAAGGCATCATAATCTCATTTTAAAGACTGGTCTGTGCAACTATCTACCATGCCCTTTACAGCAGCAGCCCTGCTCCCACTAAAATGTTTCTTAATGAGCCATGAGATGGAGGGAACTACAAGGAAGGCTCTTGGATCTTTAAAGATGCACTCTCGTGGAGGAGTCTAGGGCTGGTAAAAGAGTTGATGGGGCACCGTGAGAGGACTTTATTTAAATAAGAACCTCAGATCTAACATGGAGATATGGGTAAAGCAACCCTGATATAGCCGCTGAACCCCCCAAAACTAGTATCTAGCCACAGGATACAGGAAAAGAACGACTCAGTAGAAGGAAACATGAGTGATGGAGAGGAAACACTGGAAATAGCAGCCTGCCCAAGGAGGAGCTCATTAGAGGGCCCACTGTCTACCTTTTACCTGGTGGCAGCTGCTGGTTTTGGAGGACATTATCCTACAACTGTCTGATGCTGACTGTGCTTCTCAAAGGCTTGGGGTATTGAGTAAATGGGAATGGCAAAAAAGGAAAGGCAGCACCCATTAGGCAGCAGAAAGCACTTTAATATACTGCACTAGAGCTAAGGCAGCTCACTCAACATTGCTAGAGATCTTGGAAAAGAGCTCTGCTCTTGCTGGGCTCTTCTGGAGCAGAGAGAGGCTGTGTACAATCACAAAAGAGCCAATCATTAGAGCAGTAAATGACTGTCTGCTGACAGCAAAAAGTGCATGCTGCAGATGAAAGGAAAGGCCAACAGCTGACTGAAAAACGAGTAAAGAACCAAACAATGAAGTACAGGAAAGGAGAGCACAAAATTCCAGCAGCAGCACAGGACTGGAGGTCCTGATGCTGAAAAAAGAAATAATAGTTGTGATGCAAGATAGGATCTTAAAGAACCAAAGTTTGGGCACCATACAAACAAAAACAATTCTGCATGAGACTGCCTCCAGAATCTGAAGTGACTACTCATTAGTTCTTGGGGATTGGCACAGGTTCACTCAAAAGATAACTGCTGACAAGTTGTCCCAATTTCTGCATTTCCTCTGAACTCTGGTGACAGAACATAGATAAGATTCTTGCAATAGTTTGTCAGGTGAAGTCCCTGCTCACGCACACTAGCTACGTACCTACACACCTTACATAGAACATTTTTGATAAAAGAAATATTGTTCAGTCTGTCTACAAAGCAACATATATGTGTTTAACTCAGTGTCTGGCACATACTTTCTATGCGACAGATTTATTGTAATGCTTTTGTTTTCACACAAATATTTTCCCCTACTGATCTGTCAAAAGGACAGATTAATGGATTTTAATTTTAATGAAGACCTATAGTACTTTAAAGCAATATTATTTTAATATTGGACACTTTGTGCAATACTTGGCAAAAAAAATAATATAAAATAAAAAACAAAACAAAATTCGAGCAAAACAAAATCAAATTTAATGGTCTTAAATGCAAAAGTAAAAACAAACAAACAAAAAACACAAAAAAGCAAAAGAAAATTAACAGAAACAGAACAACTCAAAGTTTCAAGGCAGTCTGCAGAAAACTTGGGGGATTAATCTTTAAATCTACAATCAGTTTTTTGTTAATATCTAACTTGCAAGAAGTAAGTACTTTTCTGCTGAGTGTTCAATAAGTAAAGCTAGTTGTCAAAACAAAATCCTATTAAAATAGAAAAATCTAGCACTCGTTAGAAGGGATGCGAGAAATACAATGCTCAAATGTTTATAACTGTTTTTACAAAATGGAACTACCCTTAGGAATTCAAACTATAATGATCTTTGAAACTGAATAATTATCTTGCTGCATTACAATGTACCAGTAAGTAGTGCATCATGCATTAAATATTTGGACAGAAGAGATTCAGTTTGATGAAGTAGAAACATATTCACACTGTTTTTGGAGTTTCGTTTTGACTCTGAAATCTTCCGAGTTTCTCTGAAACTCTTTGGTCCATTCCTATGAAAAACTGGGCTTAAAATTTTTTGTAAAACCTTTTAATTTGACAACTTGGCCACTGTTCAGTGTGCAACTTACCTCATCAATGGTGTTAAAAGTTATGCTGGCATGCTACTACTTACAAGACCTTCATGTTATGAAGTCTAATCCTCAACTAGATGTAGCAATGAAAATTACTTTAAAAAGCAATGTACTGCCAACATCAGTATTTCTCAACTTTTTTAACAGGCTATTGGGGACTGAGGGAAGGACCATACTAACAGCATCCGCTTGATAGTTTAAAATTAAAATTAAAAAAAAATTAAAATTAAAAAAAAAAAAAAAAGAGTTCCAGTTTTTGCAGACAACATTCAATAGAACAAATGTTAGTCTCATAAGTGAAAGCATGCTTCAATTTTACCACCATCCAGAGGGTCGAGTTAATGCAATCTACTTAAGATTTTACTTTTTTTTTTTTTTAATATATATTTTTAATGAAATAACTTAAGGAACTTAAAATTGGTCTAACATTGTGGGATTTCAAACATTTGAACATGTCAGTTGCATCCCAGAGTATAAAAACCTTTTTCACTTCTCATTTAGACTAAGACAAACACTTGTGAAAATTGGCGCAAAATGAGTTTTACACTAACAAAAATGTTTTAACTTCTGTCACTCAATTATCTATTCCATACAAAAAGCACGAGCAAGTTATTTGTGGGACTTGTTGGTTTTGAAGGAAACCTGTAAGATTTTGTCCCCCAGGCGGTAGCCATTAAGACTTGCTATGGCCATTGCAGCTTCTTCATAGTTTGTCATGGTCACAAAACCAAAACCTTTGCACTTGTTGGTGTTGAAATCTCGAATAACTTTCACATTGGTAACCGCACCAAAGGGGCCAAACATCTGCCAGAGGATTCCCTCATCAGCATCTTGACCAAGGTTGTAGATGAAGATACACCAGCCAGAAGATGCGTTTCCTGGAACATTTACACCAGAAAGCCCACTCATGTGATCTACACCCATAGGAGAGAACCTAGCAAATAAAAAGCACAATATTTCATGTAAAAGTTCAATACAATCAAGCAAATTAACTTGAAAGGGAAGCAACTGAATATTTTCTATATAAGCATCAAAACTTCTAATCAGAGTAAAATGTTTCACCTCCCCCATTTATCATAGGACAATCAAACTGGCAGCTGATAGAGAGAAGAGTTAAATTCAGCAATGTGTCTACATTAATGGGTAACTACATAAGAATAGATAGGCAATGAAAGAGTTGCCTGGTGACGTGACAATCCTCAAACAGGATCTACAAGGCTGGTTTAGATACTCACATACACTATAAGGGATGACTTAGGGCAACAATATGGAACTACTCAGTGCTTAAAAATAGGCCAAGAATCCCTCCCACACGCCCCAACCAGCCTTAAATCAACTGATCTTTGCCTACAAGGGGCTTGTGCCCAATTCCGTCCTGGAGCTAATCCTGCCTTTACTGCAGTGTCTCAGGGCCTCACCGGTCAAAGGGTTTTCTGTGGCAGCAGATACAGCTTGACCCCTTCTCCACCATAAAGCAACAGCGAAACACTCCTGCTCACAACTGGCTGCTACACTGAACACAGGTAGACACCTCACAGTCCCTCCCACAGTAGGCAGGGAACTACTAGAGTTTCCCTAGCAAGTGCATATTAGTTTGGAATAACCCACAATTCCTAGTACACTGTTAATATGTCACTTCCAGTGCATTATGATTTAATTTTGGTAACACATTTGCATAACTGATGATGTTTAATTCCAGTAAATATCATTTATAATGTATTAAATAGCCACTTCTGTTTTTAAATATTGATTCTAAAGTTTCTTCTGCCAAATATAGATTATCCATGAATGTATAATTTAAAAATAGTACTTTTTTAAAATGTAAATCCAATGGGGTTGAGTGTACTTTCATTTACACCCATTTTACACTAGAAAAACTCCAGTGACTTCACTGGGGTGGACTCCTGATTTACATACATATGAGAAGAGAACCAGACCCAATATGCCTGTGCTTCCTCATCCCCAATATACATTTCTCCCCTTCCTCCTCTCCCCCAGAATCCTGTCTTGACTCCTCCTGCACAATGACCCAGAGGCGTCTCAGAATTTCTGAACCTTTGCTCTTTTCTGTTTTGCTTTTTTCTTTTTTTTTTTTCCCCTCCCCAACCAACATCCCACACCCTTAGCTATTTCACCCCCCACTTCTATTCTGCTGACCTAGGAAATTAAATCAATAAAATTATTTTAATGAAGCATTAGGGGGGTTGCACAGTTAAGCACTCAAAGATCAGCAAGTGTCAAAGTTAAGGCCAAAGGTACAATTTTAACTGTGAGCCCATGCACTTATATGTTTAACAATCTAAATTTGTGGTTCCATGTGACTCCAGAAATACTGTGTAGTATTATGCTATAGCTGAGAAAGTTGTTAGCCTACTAAAAGCAGGCTGAAGCATGCAAGGCTGCTGTACGTAGCCCACACATTAAGTGTCCAAAACAAATTTTCCGATATACAAAAATTGCACTTCTTGTACAATTCTTTACTGAGCAGACCCAAGTGATCTGATGACTAACATCTTATGTCCTATCAAGCAGTTCTCACTTTAAAAAATAAAATAGTGTTTTTGTTTTCTTGTGTTTTTGTGTGTGTTACACGTTTTTGGTTCTTCTAATGAAAACCTTGAGCTTTCATTTGTTTATCCAAGTCTTACTTGGAAGGAGAGGCCTATTTTCCTGTAAATCATTCTTTGAAGATATACAATCTTGGATTCCTGCAGTCAGTGCTTTATTGCACCCCTTTCTGTCAAACCTAGGTGCCTCCAACCCTCACCCAGCATTCTAACCGTTGGCTATGGTCATGGCAACAAGTGAAAATACTCTAAAGAGAAGAAAAACCAACTTCCTGTGGTGAACAGGGTGGATAGGCTAATGTGTATATACGCAATAATACCCATCTGAACAGATTCCTCACTCTTGAGACTAAAAAGCTACAGGGATGTTACTAAAGAAAACTACAACGAGAACTGCAACAAGAATTTTCTGTAAACAAACATGGACAACAGGTTTAAAATTAAGAAAAAGCAGAGTGGGATAAGATACTCCCAAAACCACAAGAGATTATAAACAGACACATTGCAAAAAAAAAAGGCTATGCAGTGTTGTTGTAGCCGTGTTGGTCCCAGGATATTAGAGAAACAGCGTAGGTGAGGTAATATCTTTTACTGGACCAACTTCTGCTGGTGAGAGAGAAGCTTTCGAGCTTACACAGTGACCTGCTAAGCTCACAGCTTTAATATCCTGTGGCCATGACTTCCACCACTGTACAAACAAGTATTTCTTTTTATCAATGTTAAATTCACTGGCTTTTAAATTTCCCTGGTTGCTCTTTTGTTCTAGTATTATAAAGTCTCATTTCTAAACTAGAGACCTAATCTTTTCAACACCAACATCCTTTCATACTTGTAAACATTTTACTTGTCCTTCCCTAGATCCTTCTATTCTAGTTGCATCTTTTCTGGGATGAGCTGACCAGAACTGGATATAGCATTCAATGTGAGAGTGTTCCCTCAATTTACATAATTATGATAAAGGAAGAGAGAGTGATTTTGAAACCATCGTATTATCATTTAACAACTAGTTTGTTTTGACCACATCTGCACACTGAGCAGAGGTTTTTATTGAGCTATCTCCAATGATGTCCAGATCTTTTCTCCTGAGTGGTTACAATTAGATTCTAGGTATGGGTAGGAACAGTCCATCCTTTACCGTATGGGTGTTGACAACACCTTCATGTTGCAGGCTTTCCAGCCTGAAACAGGGAACGATGGGTCAGAGAGCAGTACCAAGTGAAATAAAAGCATTCAGTAACAATGTGCTATTGCTTTGCCTAGACCAGCAGTTCTCAAACTATGGGGTGGGCCTCCCAAGGGAGGCACGAGCTTGTGTGCTTTTTCTGATTTTTGTAGAGCTCTCGCGGTCGGCCCCAGGGAGGCTGGGGTTTGTGCAGAAGGGCTGTACACTCCTGGGAGGTGGGGATAAATGGGACAGCAAGGGGCTAAAGGGGCTCTCCTTTCCCCCACCCCCCTCAATCCCTCACCAGGAGATAGCCCAGGCTAGGGCTCTCTCCTCCTGCCCCCAATCCCTCACCTGGAGGTGGTGGGGCTCTGGGGTGGCAGCAGCAGCAGCGAAGAAGTAAGGGTGACAATGGGGCACTAAGTCTGCTGTGAAAAGTGATATTGACGAATACCACTTTTCACATTGCCAGCCTTACTTCTGTGCTGATGCTGGCGTGGCGCTGCCTTCAGAGATGGGTGCCCGGCCAGCGGCCATTGCTCTCCGCTCTGTCTTCAGAGCTGGGTGGCGGTATTTGTACTTGTGGGGGAGGAGAGAGGAGGTGTGTGAACGACTACAGACAAAGAAAGGGGGGGAGGGGAGCTGATCAAATAAGTTTGAGAACCATTGGCCTAGACAGACCAAGTTCGGTCGAAGTGAAGCTCTTCTCTGTGGGCTCTCCATTCCATGCAAGATGCATCCACAGTAAAAAACCGTTACTAACCTTGCATAACTGTTCTTCTTCAAGATGTGTTGCTCACGCCCATTCCAATGTAGGTGTGCGCTCGCCCTAAGCACTGCTGCCAGAAAGTTTTTCCCTCAGTGGTATCCATCGGGTCAGCTCTAAGTGCCCCCTCATTGCACCAGTATATAGGGCCCCACCCCCCTTCTTGCTGGCCAACTCCAATGGAGGGGAAGGCAGGGTGATTTTGGAATGGACATGAGAAACATCTCGAAGAACAACAGTTACAGGATGTTAGTAACTGTTTTTTCTTCGAGTGCTTGCTCACATCCATTCCAATGTAGGTGACTCCCAAGCAGTTGTGCAGGTGGAGGGGTCAGAGTTTGTTGTTACGCTGATTGTAACACCGCTCGGCCGAAGCCCGCATCGTCTCTAGCTTGCTAGGTGATGGCGTAGTGTGACGCAAACGCATGGACTGACCACCACGTCGCTGTTCTACAGATAATTGGAACCTGCGTCACAAACACCATAGATGATGCCTGAGTTCTTGTAGAATGTGCTGTCAACTGAGGAGTTGGGACCTTTGCCAGGTTGTAGCATGTGCAGATACAGGATGTGATCCATGATGATATTCTCTGGGCCAAGACTAGACGGCCTTTCATTCTGTCCACGATGGCTACAAACAGCTGTGTGGACTTCCTAAAGGGTTAGTCCTTTCTATGAAAAACGCTTGCGCACACCTCACATCCAGTGAGTGGAGTCTCTATTCAGCCCTGTTTGCATGTGGCTTAGGATAAAAAAGACTGGCTGAAAGATATCCTGGTTACTATGAAATTATGAGACAACCTTTGGCAGAAAGGACGGGTATGGCCACAATTGTACCTTGTCCTTGAAGAAGACCGTGTAGGGTGGCTCAGAGGTAAGAGCTCGGATCTCTGAAACCCTTCTGGCAGAAGTAATGGAGACTAGGAAGGCCACCTTCCAAGACAGAGCAGAGAACACGTTGCCAGCGGTTCGAATGGGGGTCCTGTTAGCCTTGCCAGCACCAAATTGAGGTCCCAAGGAGGTAGTGGCTGGCATACCTGTGGGTATAGCCATTCCAGTCACTTAAGGAAACGGCCACAGACTGAGTTTGAGAAGACTGACTGCTGTTCACCCATGGGTGAAAGGCTGAGATTGCAGCTAGATGGACACATATGGATGACACCATTAGGCCATGCTGCTTTAGGTGGAGTAGATGTTCCAGAATGAAGGGCGGTGATGACTTGGTAGATGAAAAACCCTTTTGTGTTGACCAGATAGAGAAATCTCTTCCACTTTGCCAGGTAAGTGGCTCTATTAGATGGCTTTCTGTTCCCTAAAAGCACCTAGCAAACAGGCCCGGAGAAAGCCAGTTCCGCTGAGTTCAGACATGGAGCTTCCATGTCATGAGGTGAAGAGATTTGAGGTTCAGATAACAGACAGCCATGATCTTGAGAGATCAAGTCTGGAAATAGTGGCAGGCTGATTGGTGTATCCACCAAGAGATCTAGGAGATTACTGAGCCAGTGTTGGTGCGGCTAGGCTATCAGGATCAGACGTGTCTTGCCGCTTCTGACCTTTAACAGGACCCGGTGTATGAGGGGGAATGTGCAGAAGAGCTGATCCAAAGGATGAGAAAGGAGCCTGCGAGCGAGCCTGGGCTGTGGCCTAGGAAGGAGCAGAACTGAAGACATTTCCTGTTGTACTTCGTCGTGAACAGGTCTAACTGGGGAGTTCCCCAGGTCTGGAAAACAGTGTTCATGACATCTGGGAGAATTGACCACTCGTGATGGTTGGAAAAGGATCTGCTGAGATGATTCACCAACTCATTCTGCGACCCTGGGAGGTATGAGGCTTTGAGGTGGATCTAATAGGCTTTACAGAATTCCCATAGGCGAACAGCCTCCTGGTATAAGGGAGAAGAGTGCGCTCCGCCCTGCTTGTTTATATAAAACATTGCTGTTGTGTTGTCTTTGAGGATTGACACAGTTGCTCTACAGGTGGGGCTGGAAAGCCTGGCAGGCTAGGCGTGTCACCCTCAGTTCCCTCACATTGATGAGCAACGAGAGTTCTTCTGGTGACTAGAGGCCTTGAGTTCTGAGGGTTCTCAAGTGAGTCCCACATCCCACTGTCAACGCCTTTGTATGAGACACATTGACAGTGGGGATCTCGAGATGGAATTCCCGCACATACCGTTCCCGGGTCCAGTCAGCAAAGCAGGAAGGAAATCACCGACAGGGGAAGCAAGACCATCTTGTCCAGATGGTGTCAACCTCGTATGTATACCGATGCTTGCCAAGATTGGAGAGGTCTGAGTCGCAGTCTTGCATGTTGCACTACATAGGTGCATGATGCCTTATGCCCCAAGAGCTTTAAGCAGTTTCTTGCTGTGGTGATGGCGTGACCCCCTCAGACTCTCTATGAGTACCCCCATAGCTCTGAAGCTGTTTTCCTGGAGAAAAGCTCTGGCCTGGATCGAGTCGAGGACCGCCCCTATGAATTCCATCCTTTGAACCAGAGAAAGGGTGGATTTGTGCATTTTTATCAACAGTCCCAGGTCCTGGAAGGTTGACTTTACGTTTGCCTGCACCTGGTCCTTGGTCCGACTTCTGATCAGCCAGTCATCTAGGTAGGGAAAGACATGAACCCCTTGTCTCCTCAGAAAGGCTGCAACGACTGTCAAGCACTTCGTGAACACATGAGGAGCTGCTGACAGGCTGAAGAGGAGTACTGTAAATTGGTAATGTTTGTAGTTTACAACAAACCATAGGTACCTTCTGTATCCTCAAAATATAGCAATATGGAAATATGTATCCTTCAAGTCAAGGGTGGCGTACCAGTCCCCTGGATCCAGAGAAGGGATAATGGAGGCCAAGGAGACCATGTGGAACTTTCATTTTTTCATAAATCCATTGAGATTTCACAGGTCTAAAAACCAATCTGAGGTCGCCATTGGCCTTTGGGATTAGGAAGTAACAGGAGTAAAACCCCTGCTCCCTTAGTTCCAGTGAGACCTCTTCCACTGCACCTGCGCTTAGGAATGACTGCACCTCTTGGGTTAGAAGTTTTTCGCGAGAAGAGTCCCTGATGAGGGACAGGTAGGGAGGGGAGCAAGTGAATTGAAGGGTGTACCCCACTTCTATCGTAGTACCCAGCGATCTGTGGTAATGCAGGCCTATGCCTGATAGAAGTGGGACAACTGGTCCACAAACATAGGGGAAATCGGATCCACACATTGTCCTGGTAAGTCATCCCCGAGCGTCCCATCAAAAGGCCTGCTTAGACCCTGCTGAGTATCTCGGGGGGGGGGGGGGGGGGGGGGGGGGGGGGGGGGGGGGGGGGGCGGGGGGGGGGGGATAGAGGCACTGGGGCAGACGAGGATTTGGATGGAGGCCTCCTCTTATAGCCTCTGTTCCTTCTCCTGCTGTACTCCTATTTCTGATACGGTGGATAGAAGCGGCCCATTGGTTGGGCCTTGTAGTGCTTCCTGGCAGGGGCTGGCGTATGCAGTCCTAGGGATTTACGGATGACTCTAGAGTCCTTTAAGCTATGCAGTTTCAAGTCTGTTTGGTTCGAAAAGAGCAATTTGCCTTCAAACTGAAGGTCCTGAATTATCTGCTGTACCTCATAGGGCAACCCCGAAGACTGAAGCCACAAGCTTCGCCTCATGATAGTGGGATTTTGCCTGTCCCTAGAGAAGGGCGGCCAAGGGGGGACAGGATTGTGATGATAAATAGTTGGCTCAGAGAATGGTGTTATAAGGAGGGCTTTGGGATGTATGGCCACTGGGAGGCTTTCGGGAACAGAGAACTGTTCTCGCGGGATGGGCTCCACCTGAGTAGGGAAGGAAATGGACTTCTAGGAGGGAGGCTGGCGCATCTGATCGAGAGAGCTTTAAACTAGGAATTGCGGGAAGACGGTTGGGAGATGTCCGGGCACTCTCCACGCCAGACTTTAACATTGAGAGGGTGGACGAAGGGATAAAAACTGATATTGACAGAGGGAAGGGTTTGGACATAAGGAAGAGGGGAGGGAGGGATACTAGACCGATACGCCATACTGACGGTACGGTGTCCCTACCGAAGTGGGTAACAAAAGTGAGAGAAGCCAAAGGGCAAAAATTAGGATGTTTGTTAACTAATGCTAGAAGCCTAGGTAACAAAATGGAGGAACTGGAGCTCCTGGTCTGAGAATTGAAACCAGATATCGTGGGAATAACTGAGACGTGGTGGAACGGTAGTCACGACTGGAGTGCAGGTATGGAAGGGTATGTTCTCTTTAGGAAAGACCGGAACAAAGGTAAAGGGGGGGGGGTTGCCTTGTATGTCAATAAAGAGGTAAACTGTAACGAAATAACTAGTAATGGAATAGATAATACGGAGTCTGTTTGGGCAATGGTCACGTTGGGGAAGAAAAATACTAGAGCCTCCCCTGGGATAGTGATCGGGGTGTGCTATAGACCGCCGGGATCTAGCCTGGAGATGGATAGAGAACTCTTTAATGTTTTTAAGGAGGTCAATACTGGTAGGAACTGTATGATCATGGGAGACTTTAACTTCCCGGATATAGATTGGGGAATAAACGCTAGTAATAATCATAGGGCTCAGCTTTTCCTAGATGTGATAGCTGATGAATTCCTTCATCAAGTGGTTGCTGAACCGACGAGGGGGGATGCCATTTTAGATTTGGTTTTGGTGAGTAGTGAGGACCTCGTTGAGGAAATGGTTGTAGGGGACAACCTTGGCTCGAGTGATCATGAGCTAATTCGGTTCAAACTAAATGGAAGGATAAACAAAAATGCATCTGAGACTAAGGTTTATGATTTCAAGAGGGCTAACTTTACTAAATTAAGGCAGCTAGTTAAGAAAGTGGATTGGGCAAACGTATTTAGAGATCTAAAGGCGGAAGAGGCGTGGGATTATTTTAGGTTGAGGTTGCAGGAACTGTCTGAGGCCTGTATCCCGAGAAAGGGAAAAAGGGTTGTAGGTAGCGGTTTTAGACCGAACTGGATGAGCAAGCGTCTCAGAGGGGTGATTAAGAAAAAACAGAAGGCGTATAAACAGTGGAAGATGGGAGGGATCAGCAAAGAAACCTACCTTATGGAGGTCAGAGGGTGTCGGGATGCGGTTAGAAAGGCCAAAAGCCGGGTGGAGATAGATCTTGCGAAGGGAATTAAAAACAATAGTAAAAGGTTTTTTAGCCATATAAATAGGAAGAAATCCAAGAAAGAAGAAGTGGGACCGCTTAAGAATGGAGACGGGGTGGAGATTAAGGATCATCTAGGCATGGCACAATATCTAAACGAATATTTTGCCTCGGTATTTAATGAGGCTACTGAAGGGCTTGGGGATAGTGGCGGCGTGACTGATGGGAATGAGGGGGGGGGGTAGACATTACAGTATCCGAGGTACGAGCCAAGCTTGAACAGCTTAACGGCAGTAAATCGGGCGGCCCGGATGACCTTCATCCTAGAATATTAAAAGAATTGGCGAGTGAAATTGCGAGCCCGTTAGCGATAATCTTTAATGAATCCCTAAACTCGGGTGTTGTACCGTTTGACTGGAGATTAGCTAATGTAGTTCCTATATTCAAGAAGGGGAAAAAAAGTGACCCGGGTAACTACAGGCCTGTTAGTTTAACATCTGTAGTGTGCAAAGTCATGGAAAAAATATTGAAGGAGAGAGTAGTTACGGACCTTGAGGTCGATGGCGATTGGGACAAATTACAACATGGTTTTACGAAAGGTAGATCGTGCCAAACCAACCTGATCTCCTTCTTTGAGAAAGTAACAGATTTTTTAGATAAGGGCAATGCGGTGGATCTGATATATCTTGATTTCAGTAAGGCGTTCGATACGGTACCGCATGAAGAATTACTGCGTAAATTGGAAAGGATGGGGATCGAAATGAAATTCCGGAGGTGGATAAAGAACTGGTTAAAGGGGAGACTGCAGAGGGTCGTACTGAAAGGGGAGCTGTCGGGTTGGAGGGAGGTTACCAGTGGAGTTCCTCAGGGTTCGGTTTTGGGTCCGATGTTATTCAATCTATTCATCGCTGACCTCGGAACCAAAAGTAGGAGTGGGCTGATAAAGTTTGCGGATGACACGAAGTTGGGAGGTATTGCCAATTCGGAGAAGGATAGGGATATCCTCCAGGGAGATTTGGATGACCTGGTAAACTGGAGTATTAGTAATAGGATGAAATTTAATAGTGAGAAGTGTAAGGTTATGCATCTAGGGATGACTAATAAGAATTATAGTTATAGGCTGGGGACGCACCTGTTGGAAGTAACGGACGAGGAGAAGGACCTCGGAGTCCTGGTCGATCGCAAGATGACTATGAGTCGGCAATGTGATGTGGCCGTCAAAAAGGCTAATGCGGTCTTGGGTTGCGTTAGGCGAGGTATTTCTAGTAGAGATAAGGAGGTGCTAGTCCCGTTATACAAGGCGCTGGTGAGACCTCATTTGGAGTACTGTGTGCAGTTCTGGTCTCCCATGTTTAAGAAGGATGAACTTAAACTGGAAAGGGTACAGAGAAGGGCCACTAGGATGATTCGAGGAATGGAAAGCCTGTCGTATGAAAGGCGACTTGAGGAGCTCGGATTGTTTTCCTTAACCAAAAGAAGGTTGAGGGGAGATATGATTGCTCTCTTTAAATATATCAGAGGGATCAATATCGGGGAGGGAGAGGAATTATTTCGGCTCAGTGCTAATGTGGATACGAGAACAAATGGATATAAATTGGCAGTTGGGAAGTTTAGGCTTGAAATTAGGCGAAGGTTTCTGACCGTCAGAGGAGTGAAATACTGGAATGGCCTGCCGGGGGACATAGTGGGGGCAAAAGACCTCTCCGGCTTTAAGACTAAGCTTGATAAGTTTATGGAAGGGATGATCTGATAGGATAACTTGATTTACCCAATAGGTCAATAATGTGCCGCCTGGGAGTTAGTACCGATTTTAAATGTTGGGATATTGGGAGTCTTTTCCTAAGTGTCAGGATAGAGAATATTGGCCACATGCTCGGGGTTCAGCTGATCGCCATATTTGGGGTCGGGAAGGAATTTTCCTCCGGGGTAGATTGGCAGAGGCCCTGGAGGTTTTTCGCCTTCCTCCGAGCATGGGGCAGGGGTCGTTTGCTAGAGGATTATCTGCTGCTTGAAGTCGCCAAATCAGGATTTGGGGACTTCAACAGCTGAGTCAAGGGTGAGAGTTATTTCAGGGGTGGGTGGGTCAACTTTTGTGGCCTGCATCATGCAGGAGGTCAGACTAGATGATCATAATGGTCCCTTCTGATCTTAAGTTCTATGATTCTATGATCACTGCAGAAGCCATGGAGCAGGCTGCAGAGTCTGCTGTGTTCAGTGCTTACTGGAGGGACGCCTTGGCCACTAATTTCCCCATCTCCACTCAAGCTCAGAACTCACCCCTGGAATCCTGCGGCAAGAGTGCCCTGAATTTTGCCATTACACTACAGGAGCTACAGTCACACAGGCCCAGGAGTGCCTGATGGCTGGCGATCCTGAGCTGGAGCCTGCCTCTGGAGTAGATCTTTCTGCCAAAAAGGTCAATTTTTTTGGCATCTTTAAACTTGTGAGTTGGCCCTTGCTGTCCCTGTCTCTCCCTTTCGTTCGCTGCTGAAACAACCAGCAAGCCCAGTGTGTGTGTGTGTGTGTGTGTGTGTGTGTGTGTGTGGTGGGGGGGGGAAGAGAAGAGGAAGAGGTGTTACCAAAATTCATACCCCTTGTCTCCATCCTCTTAGCAGTAGGTTGGTGGGATGCAGGAGTCTGCCATAGAGCTTTTATAGGCTCCATGATGGCATTGTTCAATGGCAGGGGGCCACCCATGATGGCCCTGAGGCTGCTAAAATATTCACTAGGGTGTGGGAGGACTCAGATCTCCTCTGCCTGGATACCCAGGTTCTGGGCACCCATTCTCAGGAGCCTTCTGGTGCACCCTGTAATCATCTTGGGTGAACGCCATAGCTCCACCTCATCTAGAAAGAAGGAAGCAGCAGCCTGCCCTGGCCCCTGTACTTCTCCCTCTGCCCCAGATGGGTCTCGTGGTGGAGAGTCCTGTAGTTCAGTACGGGTTCGGCATCAGGGACTGATCCCCGTTCTGATGGAGATGGCAGGGAAGATCTTGACTCTGATATACCAGAGCTACCTTCTGGACTGGGGGCCCTGGATTGGCTGGAAAGCCCAGGGATTCCAGGATGGGCACTGCAGTGGCATTTGCCATTGCACCAGCCGCCAGGCTATTGGCAGCATGCCCTGGTTCATGTCAGCCGTAGGGTGCTGCCGTTCGGAGTGGTGTCTGCTCCTGCACAAGGAGTAGGACTCCGCTTCTGAACTGGAGACCGAGGAGTCACTTCTCAGCGACCAGGAAGGAGCAGTACCAACTGGTGCCGAAGAATGGTGCCAGGAGGGAGGGAGATCAGCCCTGCACTATCGTGACTTCAATGGCTCTTGTTTTGGTGCTGCGGTGGTCCTCGTTTCTAGTGCTGCTACTGTTAATTCCTGAATGGCCAGGGATGGCGGTACCAGGAGGGATAGTAAGTCACTTGCTGCCTCAAATGCCTCCGGCCTTGATGGCAGTGCCAGGGCTGTTGAACCCCAGTGGCCTCCCTTGGTGGGGAATCCAATAGTACTGGACTTAACGGTTCCCTTCCCGTGGCCAGAGTCAATGGTACCGCTTATCCTGCTAGCGTCTCTGAGGGGCCCAGCACAGGTTGCACTCCATCAGCATCTCTATGGCCCGTAGACCTTGGAATTCAACAACACCCCAGTCAGTCTCTCTCTTTTTCCTCGGCATCGGCGATGGGAAGCAGTGCCAAGAGTCCCGTGTTGGAGTTGACTTCCTCAGTGCTGGTGATGTGCGTTTGTGCTGGGAGTCCCAGGCCATCAGTGCGGAGTCCTTCCTTGGTGCCGGGGAGGTGGAACAGCCCTGCGCTTCCCTCAGAGATGCGTCTCACTGAAGTTTAAGTGCTCGGTGCCAAGTCCTCATGACTTGGCTCCAAAGGGGAACTGAGCACTGCCTCCATGAGGAGGAACTTAAGCCCTGTCCTTTTCTGTTCTGGGTCTGAAACTCCTGCAGATCCTGCACGTGGGTCTCTCCCAGACACTTAAGATCTCTCCCAGATCACTAACTGGCATTGGTTTGTGGCATGATGCACATGGTTTGAACCCCTGGAACTGAGGCATATCCCGGTGCTCAGGGAAGGGGTTCACTGACTATACCACTACTACTACTGCTAAGCTAACTAAACTTAACTCTAAAGGGTAACTATTTACAATTTTACAGAACCAATCCACTTAGAGCAGGTATTAGCAGAAGTGCAGCGAACAGAAGTTCCAGTGACCATCATGGGCAGTAAGAAAGAATTCAAGGGGCAGTGAGGCCCTATATACTGGCGCTATGAGGGCGCAACTCCAGGGGGCAACAGAGCCGACTCGACGGAGACCACTGAGGGAAAATACTTTCTGGCGGCAGCGTTTGGGGTGAGCACGCACCTACATTGGAATGGACACAAGCAAGCACTCGAATAAGAACTACACATTTGTTTAGATGAATTTGGAAGCCCTGACCAGATTTATATTGTCCCTAGAATGGCATCAAGACAGATGCCCTCCAGGCCTATGTGGTTCCCACTGAGGTTGCAAAAACCAGTGTGTATGAATACTAATGCAGCCCTCAGTCCCAGCATTTATAACAGTTCCAGCTGATACTTGCTGGCTAAGGAAAACTCTTACGCTTACAAGGTCATGCATCCCATGTTGGGACAGGAAAGATACAATTCCAGAACTCAAGTGAAAGAGAAACAGATTCTTGGATCCCTTCCATAATTTTCTTGATCAGATAATTGTCAATGGGGAAAACAAACATGCACTCTCATCCTTATACATTTTGGGCCCAACCAAACACCTACTGAAGTCAATGGAAGTCAATGGAAGTTCTTGTATTGACTTTAACAGACATTGCATCAAGCACCATGAATGTACTCAGCACCAAAGCCAGCGAATACACTCAGAACTAGCAATATCCTTTGATACAAATCTAGTGGTTGACATGTAGTCCCTTTGTGCAAGTACATATCTGTAAGACTTTGCAACATACTCTACAGCCACGAATTTAACATGTCTACACTTAATCTGAATAACTAAAACGAATACTTCTGCAACTTACGAACTACAGAACTTTACTGGCAGCGTTGCTGAAGAAAATACTGATATCAGTGGATCCTAATTGCTTAACAGAAATGCCAGTACCAACCCCTGTGAGAGCTGCTGATCATCAGACTGCCAGGATTAAAAATGAAGCAACAGGATGGCCAGCTAGTCAGTAATTCTATTAGTTTCTGCTCTCTTTTTCTTTGGGTCCTTTTCCATTTTTGTTCATGTGTCTCTTTGTCCTAGAATTCTGGTAATGCTGGAAAGTGCTTTGAATGAAAGAATTTGCTCTAATTAAATTGAGAATGCAAATACAATTGTAATCCTGTCTCTTACCAAATGTTTTTTTTTAAAAAACAACAGCTTGTTTTGTTATTACTCTATGATCCAAATTTTTATCTACTAAATGCAGACAATTAACACAAGAGTGGCTTGTGTCTCAGACGTCATGTGCTTAGAATTTTTTATCTCCAAGACGTTTCCTCTATAATACTGAATCTTCATCTGACGACATAATGAAAAACAAAACATTCATGAACTTTAAGCATCACTTATGAAGGCAGATGCTCTTACTGTCATACTAGTGACATCAAAGGATGCTTATATGTGAGGTCCAGCTACTCTTTGCTATAGTCCCTTCCTGCAACCCAGCTCTTGAGGTGAGGGTGGAAAGAACAGTTACTGACATATGGCGGTAGAGATATGTTCTATATACCTGCCTTTGACAAAGATGGAGTGCTGGAAGGAAGCGAAAATACCTCCTTTACGTCCGTTCCTAGAAGGAGATATCTTCCACTGTTGTTCAGTGTCGGCCCCAGGATATTAAAGAGACAAGGTGAGTGAGGGAATATTTTTTAGTGGACCAACTTCTGTTTGGGAAAGAAACAAGCTTTCAAAACTCTTGTTCAGGTCCTGTGTAAGCTCAAAATTTTGTCTTTCACCAACAGAAGTTAGTCCACTAAAGGATATTACCTCACCCACCCTGTCTCTACAATAAGATAGAATTGTCCAGATACCATATTTGTAATGCGACCCATCTTTAGGTATCTCAATTTGAGTCTTAAAAAGTCTCCAACAATAAAGGGGATGGATTTAGCCTCTGATTTTCTTATGGGCTTTGTTACCTCTCTGCTTCACAGTGAAGATACACTGGTCTCAAAAGATTCCTTCACATCCCTTAGCCGAAGTTAGTCCTAATGGTTTTCATCCAATCCTTCAAATAGGAGCCCCATGTTGTGATGTCAATTCAAGAGGTGGAAGCACTGAAGTTTCTGGAGCATGTGTCCACATTAGCAGCACCAAAACCATGACATGCCATAAATTATTAAGACCAGTTCCAAGTGCAGCGCAGAGGAGTGCAGGAGCTTTGAGAACATGGATGACTCCAACTACTATTTGTGTCAAGACATTGCTTCATTACACCAGACTGACACAAAAACCTTAGTCCTGGACATAAGAGAAGAGGACTAAACTGAACAGCCTAAACACCACACAAATGTTGTTCAAGAAATACCTATAGTTCAACCTCTAAGTAACAGTGACTACAATTATAATTCACTCAGATTAGAAACTCTTTAGGGCAGGGACCATTCTTTTATTAAGTATTTGTGCAGTGCCTACCACAGTGCAGTTCTGGGCCATGACTGGGGCTCAGTTATTTGTATTGTGGTAGCACCTAATAAAAATTATCGTTTAGTAGTTCTAAGTTCAATGTCCTTGGGGGAAGGATCACACCAAAAACCAGTACAGTAACACTACGCTTGAAATGTAGCAAAAAAAGAAGATCCTTAAAAAAAAATCTGAAAAAATTAAGTATCCTTCATATTGAGTCTAACAACCTTAATCACCTCTCTCAAGCAAAGGTAATAAAATAAAATGATAAAATAGTTTCTTTTCCAGCAGTAACTAAATAAGATGCTATTTAACATCTTCTACAATTAAGCATTTTAAAGTCAGCAGGTGCAGATAACTTGCGTTTTAAAAGACTTGACAACCAATGTTAATTTTTAATAAAAATGTTGTAAAACTGGAGAAACTCCAGGACTGGCAATATTTTTAGAACAGTAAACAGGATGACTTGGATAATTATGGGCCAATTAACCTGACAATGATTCCCAGCAAAATAATGAAATGACTTATTAAGGATTCTAACATTAAAAAATTAGAAAATCTAAGTATAACACCAATCGGTATGGTTTCATGAGAAAATATGTTGTCAGACAAACATGATATAGTTCTTTGACAAGATTACAAGTCTTGTTAAAATATCAGCCTGCCAAGGTGTGACACAAGGACAACAGAAGTTGGTTAAATACCCTGGGACCGACACGGCTACAACAACACTTCATACACTTTCTCACTATGTACTACTTTGTGGAACTAGAAACTTTACTTGATTAGTTTCAACATAGTTTTCCATATAGGTTATTACTTTAATTATACTTTACTTGAGCAATTTTTAGATACATACATACATACACACACACACACACACCCCATAGAAATACACAGTGCATTATTATTTATTCACACATGCTAGGACAAAGATATTTATTACTTTACAGTTGAAACAGTGCAACCCTTTCCCCAGTGGAAGTGTGGGTGACAGAATAGGCCTTAAATGGATTATACTTCCTAACGTACCTGAATCTTTGCGCCTGGTGATGAACTGGCCCTCCAAATCGTCTAGCTGGTGAATGATACAGCTGTGATAACAGTGCCACATTTTTGTTCTGGTTAGGATTGGCTGCAAACTTCACAGTAATGGGTTCAGAGGAACCTGGGGGTTTGTGACCATTGAAACTTGTAATTGCCTCTTCTGCTTCTGACCTTTTGTCAAACCGGATAAAAGCGACTCCTCTGGACAAACCTTTTAACCAAACACAAATAAAAACGCGTTAAGGATAAGCTCAAAACAATTTTCCAAGTGAAAACACAAAAATTAAGTATTTCTAAGGTCATGGCTTTAAGTTCTACAATTTTACTGGTGGTTCTTCAAAAGGATGAAATCAAAAGATTTAAAAATAATTAGGAAATTAAACACAGATGAGCACATTTACTTCAAATATATAATGATGGTGGAGCAAAACACATTTATAACATGTTAGTTCATAGTCTAAAAAAATCAAAAACTGTACAATGTACAAGTGTTCTAGGAAACCCACTGTCAACTGACATTAAAGGAAAAATATTTTAGATCAACTAAAACTTTTTCAAAGGAGAAATGCAAAGTGACTATTGGGCTAAAAATCATTTTTTGTTTTTGCTCAGTTTTGTTACTCAAAACATCTAGAGACCTAAAACTGAAACATAATTTCCAAATAGGAAATGAATGCATGCTGATGACACACACTATTTCACAGATTCAAAGGCCAGAAGAGACCATTATGGTTGTCTAGTCTGATCTGCTGAACACATGCCATAGAATTTCACCCAGTGATTCCCGCATCAAGCACATTATTTGTGGTTAAGCTAGAGCATCTCTTAAAAAGACATCCTATTGTGATTTGAAGACTTCAACTGATGACAACTCCACCACACCCCCTCAGAAGTTTTTCCAATGGTTAACTACTCTTGCTCAAAAATTTGCACTTAATTTGTAATTTGATTTTGTCTAGGTTCAACTTTCAGCCACTGGATTTTGTTAGACCTTTGGTAGATAAAAGAGCCCTGTACTATCAGAAATCTTCTCCTAACATATATAGGCATAAACTGTGATCAAGTCATCTCTTAACCCTCACTTTGATAAGCTAAATTGAATGAGCTTCTTAAGTCTCTCACTCTAAGGCAGGTTTGCCAGACTTAGAATCATTCTACTGGCTCTTCTCTGAACCTTCCCCCTCCCCCCCCTTTTTTTTTTTTAAGATATGCATACGTATAGTAACAATAAGAGTCTTGAAACATTTATATAGCATTTATTATACACAGACTGGAAAGTGTTTTTAAAAAGGTGGGTACACATTATCTCCATTTTACGGATGGAGGAAACGGAAGCGTAGCGTGTTTAAGTGATGTAATCAAGGTCAATGTCTAGTTGGCAGCCGGTTTCAAGCGGAGTGCCCCAAGGGTCGGTCCTGGGGCTGGTTTTGTTCAATGTCTTCATTAATGATCTGGAGGATGGCGTGGACTGCACTCTCAGCAAATTTGCAGATGACACTAAACTGGGAGGAGTGGTAGATACGCTGGAGGGTAGGGATAGGATACAGAGGGACCTAGACAAATTAGAGGATTGGGCCAAAAGAAACCTGATGAGGTTCAACAAGGACAAGTGCAGAGTCCTGCACTTAGGACGGAAGAATCCCATGCACTGTTACAGACTAGGGACCGAGTGGCTAGGCAGCAGTTCTGCAGAAAAGGACCTAGGGGTTACGGTGGACGAGAAGCTGGATATGAGTCAACAGTGTGCCCTTGTTGCCAAGAAGGCTAACGGCATTTTGGGCTGTATAAGTAGGGGCATTGCCAGCAGATCGAGGGACGTGATCGTTCCCCTCTATTCGACATTGGTGAGGCCTCACCTGGAGTACTGTGTCCAGTTTTGGGCCCCACACTACAAGAAGGATGTGGAAAAATTGGAAAGAGTCCAGCGGAGGGCAACAAAAATGATTAGGGGGCTGGAGCACATGAGTTATGAGGAGAGGCTGAGGGAACTGGGATTGTTTAGTCTGCAGAAGAGAAGAATGAGGGGGGATTTGATAGCTGCTTTCAACTACCTGAAAGGGGGTTCCAAAGAGGATGGATCTAGACTGTTCACAGTGGTACCAGATGACAGAACAAGGAGTAACGGTCTCAAGTTGCAGTGGGGGAGGTTTAGATTGGATATTAGGAAAAACTTTTTCACTAGGAGGGTGGTGAAGCACTGGAATGGGTTCCCTAGGGAGGTGGTGGAATCTCCTTCCTTAGAGGTTTTTAAAGTCAGTCTTGACAAAGCCCAGGCTGGGATGATTTAGTTGGGATTAGGTCCTGCTTTGAGCAGGGGGTTGGACTAGATGACCTCCTGAGGTCCCTTCCAACCCTGATATTCTATTCTATTCTATTCTATTCTATGAAGCAAGTGAGTGGGAGAGCTGGGTGGAACCCACATCTCCTGCATCCTAGTATAGTTATCGTTACATTATTCTACTTGATGCATTCGGAGTCTTTCTATTCAGGAGCTTTTGCTGCATTCATTGCATGATTTTAAAGTACATGGGACTGAAACTGAGCATGGCCCTTACCTTAGTCCCTGCACTAAGGAAACACTGTGTAGCTCTGAGGTGCCTGAGTTAGGTATACGTTCTTGTTCTTTCCTAAGCGTAAAGGCTCAACTTGGGTAGCACCAACAATGACACTAGCCTCTCTAAAGTTAGGTGGGAAGGAGCAGTGCCATGAACATGTTATGTTACTCTATGATCTTCCATTTGGGGGTTTCTCGCACCTTGATGTATCTGGTACCAGTATTGTCAAAAACAGGAGACTTAACCAAATTAGATCTCACTAGTGGCCCATCTGGTCATGTTCTCACATACCCCCTGCACCAGCCAGAAGAGATGTTCCTATGCTAGGGGAGGAAGAACACACTATATCCTCGCAAAGGGTGTCACAGCAGCTGCAACTCCTAGCTTCCAGCAGGCACTATACCCCAGTCTAATGCACAGTCTCACTTTTCGATTACTCTGTGCTGTGCTCCTTTAGTCCTCTCTCCTGCCCTACCTTAGTTACCATTTGAAATAGACCACCTATAATTTGCTCGCTGTATAACAGCACTTGCATTTTTATTATTTTTAATACATTGTTCAATTTCCCTATTTCCTTCTCTTGTTTATCTTCATGTTATATGCTCGTCTAATTCAGTTTGTAAACGGTTCAGGTCATGGCCCTATCTTTTAATCTCTAAAGACCATGTAAAGTTATGGCACTATATACAAGTTTGCTAAAATTAACATTGTCTGTACTGTTCTATGGGACATAGGAGAAGAAACTACAGAGGAAAATTAAAGAATTACATCCTAAGGGACAAGGTCTTCTCATGAGACAAATTAAAAATTGGTTATGTGACAACCAAGTTTAATACACAGCTGTTGCTTAAAGTGCAGAAAAGTTATTAATAGGGCACTAAGAGCCTGTATTTAAGACCAACACTACAACTGCAACATTTATAACTGCTATAATTGAAAAGGCTGATCATTTCTATGAGAAGCCCCTGTTTTCAAATACTCAACTTTGAGAAACTTTCACACACTGGAATTAAGTTTTCTAGGACTGGTCTCTATTTCAAGGGATGTCAGATCAAATAGTTTCACTGTCTTTGTGTACAAGGAGAACGAGTGCATGGGGGAACCTCTTCCATTATCAAAATGTGACTATTTTTGGACATATCTTCCATGGGAAGTAACTGGGAGCAGAAAGCAACTGGGAGCAGAAAGCTGGAATTTGGCAAGAGAATGGCCCTCACTGAGGAGCATCTGAGTGCTCCAATGAAAAATTATTTTGATCGGTCCAAGTTATGAGGATCAGAAAACTACATTTTTGTACAATTGTTTAGCAAAGTTCTGCACGTGCAATTTTTACCAGTATTTTAAAGGGAAGGAAAGCTGTGCTGCACATGGCATGGCTAACTTAGCTGTACAATGTGTACAAGATACTTCCTGCAACAGCTACACAGTTAGTGTCATTTGGGGTTCAAAGAGTGCACTTGTGTAATCTTTCACGAGTTGCCATCTCCAAAATTCAACCTAGATGGAGCTACTATAAGGTGGGTGCAAAACTGGTTGGAAAACCATTCCGAGAGAGTAGTTATCAGTGGTTCACAGTCATACTGGAAGGGCATAGCGAGTGGGGTCCCACAAACATCCATTCTGGGTCCGGTTCTCTTCAATATTTTCATCAATGATTTAGATAATGGCATAGAGAGGACACTTATAAAGTTTGCAGACGATACCACGCTGGGAAGGGTTACAAGTGCTTTGGAGGGTAGGATTAAAATTCAAAATGATCTGGACAAACTAGAGAAATGGTCTGAAGTAAATAGGATGAAATTCAATAAGGACAAATACAAAGTACTCCACTTAGGACGGAACAATCAGTTGCACACACATACAAAATGGGAAACGACTGCCTAGGAAGGAGTGCTGCAGAAATGGATCTGATGGTCACAGTGGATTACAAGCTAAATATGAGTCAACAGTGTAACTCTGTTGCAAAAAAAGCAAACATCATTCTGGGATGTATTAGCAGGAGTGTTGTAAGCAAGATACGAGAAGTAATTCTTCCGCTCTACTTCGTGCTGATTAAGCCTCAACTGGAGTAGTGTGTCCAGTTCTGGGCGCTACATCTCAGGAAAGATGTGGACAAACTGGAGAGAGTCCAGAGAAGAGCAACAAAGATGATTAAAGGTCTAGAAAACATGACCTATGAGGGAAGATTGAAAAAATTTGGTTTGTTTAGTCTGGAAAAGAGAAGGCTGAGAGGGGACATGAAACTCCAGATATACTTAAGTGCAATGAGAAATTATGAAGCACAATCACAGATCAATTTCAAGTTGATTAAATGTAAGGTAACAAGTTATCCTTTCACATAAAAGGATAGGCTGGATTTTACTGCTAAATAATATCTGTCTGTGAAAAGTGATTTCTTGCTTCGCCTTGTCCAGCAGCTGGAGTCGGCAGTGCAGACTCACAGAGCATGTGTGATTGGCACAACTTTTGCAAACCAGATGGCCACATCAGATGTTCTTGGGTTAAAATTGGAGTTTTCATTTTCTGCCTGCCACACCTGACAAGCCCCCTCTGCCCAACAGAGGTGAAGCAACATTCCTAAGGTCAGTTGCAGAGCTGGGAATAGAACTCAGGGCTCTCGAATCTCAGGCCTATACCCTCTCCACTGTACCATGCTGCCTCCCCTGGGAAAAAGCAAAGAAAAGGTAACAAAATCTCCTGCTTCAGGCTGCAAGCTGCTCTCCTACAGTGATGAAGTACTGCATAATCAGAGAGTTGTATTGTTCTATGTCAAGCACCAGGCATGGACAATTGGTGGGGGCAAGATACTGAATTTGGCAGACCAATGATCTGATCTAGTATAGCAAATCTTGTGTTCTTAATATCATTCTCAATTTACAGAGCATGATCTACAAAATGGACTCTAAGTCATGTGTTTCAGAAAAGCCCCCAAAACAGAGATGTTTGCCATTCTAGTTCTATATTTCTGTGAACACAGTGATCAATACCAAACTCAACAATTAATTTTTATATATGTTCAGAAACTATCTGGAAAATTAAAAGTTAATTTTAAGTACCAATAATCTTTGAAAGAATGAACATTTCTGTGTGTCCTGTACAGTCAAGTTTTTAATATCTAACATTACTGTGCATACCTGTAGTTTGATCGACGAGTACACGTGAGTTGATGATGCGACCAAAACGTGAAAACATGTCTTCTACATCTTTTTGTGTCATTGTCCTTGGTAGTCCACTAATGTACAAGTTAGCATCTTTGATAACTTCAGAACTTGGACGAGCGTACGACACCTTCAAGAGAAATTTTTTTATTGTATGTGAAATTACATGAATGATTTGCTGTGTTATAAGACACCCACCTAAAATCCTTCCTTTGTAATACAGGCAATTTTCCTATGGTAGTTTCATAAAAGGAAAACGATTGCCAGGATATGGAAAGTAAGCAACAAAAGTGTTTTTTGTGCTTGATTAAAAAAAGAAGATACACAATCCTCTTCACTATTTGACTCTACTGACAACGAAACCAAGGCCCTGTCTACATTGGCAAGTTTCTGCGCAGTAAAGCAGCTTTCTGCACTGTAACTCCCGAAGTGTACACATTGCTAAGCCACTTAGTGTGCAGAAACTGCGCAGTTGTAG
The DNA here is from genome assembly GCA_003942145.1 of Platysternon megacephalum. NCBI lineage: Eukaryota > Metazoa > Chordata > Testudines > Platysternidae > Platysternon > Platysternon megacephalum. The sequence goes on from QXTE01000278.1 coordinate 924,885, forward strand.
TGCTTAAAAAAAAAAAAAAAAAAAAAAAAAGCCACCCCAACAAAAGGTGTACAACTTTCTGTGCTGGGGCTACAGCACTGCGGTGCCAGTGTAGACACCGGGGTCGATTACAGTGCTGCGAGGTGTCCCACAATGCCTGTTCTCACCTCTCTGGTCATTGGTTTGAACTCTACTGCCCTGCCCTCAGGTGACCAACCATAATCCCCACCCCGTAAATTCCTTTGGAAATTTAAAAGTCCCCTTCTTGTTTGCTCGGTGACGCGTGCAGTGGTCTCAGCGTATCTTTCCAAGCGGCCATGCCTGCTCCACGCACCAGGCGATCCCCCACTTGGAGCAATGCCGAGCTGCTGAACCTCATCGGCATTTGGGGAGAGAAGGCTGTTCAGTCCCAGCTGCGCTCCAGTCGTAGGAATTCTGATATCTATGGACAGATTTCACGATGCATGACAGAAAGGGGCCATGACCGGGACACATTGCAGTGTAGGGTCAAAGTGAAGGATCTGCAGAATGCCTACCACAAGGCGCAGGAGACAAACCGCCGCTCCGGCGCTGCGCCCACAAGCTGCCGGTTCTACAAAGAGCTGGATGCGATACTCAGCGGCGACCCCACCTCCACTGCGAAGACCACTGCGGATACTTCAGCGGCTCACGTGCCAGTCAGGCTGGAGGAGGAAATCTTGGACAAGGAGGACCCAGAGGCAGAGGATGGCTCGAAGGTCAGAGATGCATGCAGCCACTTACCCTGGAGGAGGCTAGCCAGTCACAACTGTCAGAGACTGGCGAAGCGCAAACAGCAGAGGAGGCCCCTGGTAAGTGGACCTGATTTTTGGAATCGCTGAAGTGAGTTGTTGGGGGCAGGAGGGTTGCAGAAAGCCGGCTTGTCTCCCACCGCATGCCTAGTCTGAGCGGCGGAACAGGTTGTTGATTGACTCCCTCACTTCACAGGAATCTCCCTCAGAGATCTTCAGGAAACTCTCGTGGAGATACTGGGCAATCCGCTGCCACAGGTTCATTGGCAGAGCTGCTTTGTTTCTTGACCCATTATCGATAACTTTCCTGCGCCACTGTGCCGTCACAGTGGGGGGACCATTGCTGCACACAGGCAAGCCGCATAGGGGCCAGGGCGGAAGCCGCAAGCTTGGAGAAGACCATCCCTTGATTCCCTGCTCACCCTCAGCAGTGAGGTATCTTCCATAATGATCACATCCTGTGGGAAGTGTGGGGACAGGAATGATTATCAGGCCCCCCTACAGTGCTGGCTCTCCCCAAGAGCCACGTGCCCAGTGTACAGCAGGGTCCGGGAAGAGTGATTTACCCTACGGCTACTCACCATTTTGGGGGTCTTGTGGCTCATGTGTGCTTGCCTGGGGTCAGCCAGTTAGTGACAAGTGTGAGAGTACTGGCTGTGCTTTAAATCATTGAATCAGTGTTCTCTGTGTTGCAAAACAATACTGCTTCTGTAAAATGTTGCATTTAAACTTCACAGAGATGACCTTGGGAGCCCAGCCTCCCTCTTTGTTATCGGCAGCTGAACGGCTGCGCAGAATTAGAAAGCGGCCACGAAGAACTAAGGAGAACTTTCTGAGTGATGTTATGAGGCACTCAGCCGCCAAGAAACAGGAATTGAAGGAGTGGAGGGACAGCGAGAAAAGGGACCGAAAGGAGACCGTGGCACGTCAGAATGAAGCCACGGAGCGGCTCAAACATTATGGAGCGCCAAGCGGACACGCTCCAGGCAATACTAGCTCTGCAAACCGAGCAGCTCTGTGCCTGCCCTCCCCTGCAGCCGCTTTCGCAAAACTCTTTCCCATGCACTCCGCAGACACCGCCAACACACTCTTATCAACCTCCTGGTCCAGTCTATACCCGCGGCATTCCACTCCTCCCCCCTCAGTCCAGCACGGTGGACTCCCACTACCTACTGCACTCAACAGTTTGGCCCTGCTGAAGTACAGTATCCGCTGCATTGTACTCCAAAGGAGAAGGCTGGATATGACATACACAAATCTTTAGCCATCCCGGGACCCCACCTCCTCCTGGGACCTTCCCTTCTCCCATCCCCCTCCCTGCTGCGGTGTTTTTTTGTTTGACTCTGTCCTCCGGTTGTTGTCTTTTAATAAAAGAATTGTGATGGTTTGAAAGCAATCTTTAGTCTATTAATTGAAAGCAAAAAGAGCACTGCAAAGCAACATAAAATTATGTTAAACCCCCTTATTGCATCATGTGCACCAATCACCTCCTAGCATTACAAGCACTGCAATCCCGAGCACAGCAACAAATATTAGTGGCTTTCAGCTTCAAATTGCTGCCTCAAGCCATCCCTGATCCTTACGGCCCTGCGCTGTGCCCCCCTAATAGCCCTCATCTCTGGCTGTTCAAACTCAGCCTCCAGGTGCTGAACCTCTGTGGTCCAGCCCTGAGTGAAGCTTTCACCCTTCCCTTCACAAATTTTATGGAGCTGTGATAAATGAAGGGGGAGGAGGGAGATAATCTCCCTTTTATGGACACCCAGGAGGCCAGTTAGCTATATAGTCTCTCTTGGTGGCTGTTCTCTGCTTGCTTTACATGTAAAGGGCTAACAAAATCCCCCAGGTAAAGGAAAAGGAGTGGGCACCTGACCAAAAGACGGGCTCCACCTCACGAAGAGAGGGAAGAGCATCTTTGCAAGCAGGCTGGCTAACCTAGTGAGGAGGGCTTTAAACTAGGTTCACCGGGGGAAGGAGACCAAAGCCCTGAGGTAAGTGGGAAAGTGGGATACTGGGAGGAAGCACAAGCAGGAGACCGCAAGAGGGGAGGACTCCTGTCTCAGACCGAGAAAGCGGGACAATCAGCGAGTTATCTCAAGTGCCTATACACAAATGCAAGAAGCCTGGGGAACAAGCAGGGAGAACTAGAAGTCCTGGCACAGTCAGGGAATTATGATGTAATTGGAATAACAGAGACTTGGTGGGATAACTCACATGATTGGAGTACTGTCATGGATGGATATAAACTGTTCAGGAAAGACAGGCAGGGCAGAAAAGGTGGGGGAGTTGCTTTGTATGTAAGAGAGCAGTATGACTGCTCAGAGCTCCAGTACGAAACTGCAGAAAAACCTGAGTGTCTCTGGATTAAATTTAGAAGTATGAACAACAAGGGTAATGTCGTGGTGGGAGTCTGCTACAGACCCCCAGACCAGGGGGATGAGGTGGACGAGGCTTTCTTCCAGCAACTAACAGAAATTGCTAGATCACAGGCCCTGGTTCTCATGGGTGACTTTAATCACCCTGATATCTGCTGGGAGAGCAATACAGCAGCTCACAGACAATCCAGGAAGTTTCTGGAAAGTGTAGGGGACAACTTCCTGGTGCAAGTGCTGGAGGAACCAACTAGGGGAAAAGCTTTTCTTGACCTGCTGCTCACAAACAGGGAAGAAATAGTAGAGGAAGCAATAGTGGATGGGAACCTGGGAGGCAGTGACCATGAGATGGTCGAGTTCAGGATCCTGATACAAGGAAGAAAGGAGAGCAGTAGAACAGAGACCCTGGACTTTAGAAAAGCAGACTTTGACTCCCTCAGGGAACTGATGGGCAAGGTCCCCTGGGAGAATAACATGAGGGGGAAAGGAGTAGAGGAAAGCTGGCTGTATTTTAAAGAAACCTTATTGAGGTTGCAGGAACAAACCATCCCCATGTGTAGGAAGAAAAGTAAATATGGCAGGCGACCAGCTTGGCTTAACAGTGAAATCCTTGCTCGTCTTAAACACAAAAAAACAGCTTACAAGAAGTGGAAGATTGAACAAATAACCAGGGAGGAGTATAAAAGTATTGCTCAGGCATGCAGGTGTGAAATTAGGAAGGCCAAATCACACTTGGAGTTGCAGCTAGCCGGAGATGTTAGGAGTAACAAGAAGGGTTTCTTTAGGTATGTTAGCAACAAGAAGAAAGTCAAGGAAAGTGTGGGCCCCTTGCTGAATGAGGGAGGGAACCTAGTGACAGAGGATGTGGAGAAAGCTAGTGTACTAAATGCTTTTTTTGCCTCTGTCTTCACAGACAAGGTCAGCTCCCAGACAGCTGCACTCTGCAGCACGGTATGGGGAGGAGGTGACCAGCTCTCTGTGGAGAAAGTAGTAGTTCGGGACTATTTAGGAAAGCTGGACGAGCACAAGTCCATGGGGCCGGATGCGCTGCATCCGAGGGTGCTAAAGGAGTTGGCCGATGAGATTGCGGAGCCATTGGCCATTATCTTTGAAAAATCATGGCGATCGGGGGAGGTCCCGGACGACTGGAAAAAAGCTAATGTAGTGCCCATCTTTAAGAAAGGGAAGAAGGAAGATCCAGGGAACTACAGGCCAGTTAGTCTCACCTCAGTCCCTGGAAAAATCATGGAACAGGTCCTCAAGGAATCAATCCTGAACCACTTAAAGGAGGGGAAAGTGATCAGGAACAGTCAGCATGGATTCACCAAGGGCAAGTCATGCCTGACTAACCTAATTGCCTTCTATGATAAGATAACCGGCTCTGTGGATGAGGGGAAAGCAGTGGATGTGCTATTTCTGGACTTTAGCAAAGCTTTTGATACAGTCTCCCACAGTATTCTTGCCAGCAAGTTAAAGAAGTATGGGCTGGATGAATGGACGGTAAGGTGGATAGAAAACTGGCTAGATGGTCGGGCTCAACGGGTAGTGATCAATGGTTCCTTGTCTAGTTGGCAGCCGGTATCAAGTGGAGTGCCCCAAGGGTCGGTGCTGGGGCCGGTTTTATTCAATATCTTCATTAACGATCTGGAAGATGGTGTGGACTGCACCCTTAGCAAGTTTGCAGATGACACTAAACTGGGAGGAGTGGTTGATACGCTGGAGGGTAGGGATAGGATACAGAGGGACCTAGACAAATTAGAGGATTGGGCCAAAAGAAATATGATGAGGTTCAACAAGGACAAGTGCAGAGTCCTGCATTTAGGACGAAAGAATCCCATGCACTGCTATAGACTAGGGACCGAATGGCTGGGCAGCAGTTCTGCAGAAAAGGACCTAGGGGTTACGGTGGACGAAAAGCTGAATATGAGTCAACAGTGTGCCCTTGTTGCCAAGAAGGCTAATGGCATTTTGGGTTGTATAAGTAGGGGCATTTCCAGCAGATCGAGGGATGTGATCATTCCCCTCTACTCAGCACTGGTGAGGCCTCATTTGGAGTACTGTGTCCAGTTTTGGGCCCCACACTACAAGAAGGATGTGGATAAATTGGAGAGAGTCCAGCGGAGGGCAACAAAAATGATTAGGGGGCTGGAGCACATGACTTACGAGGAGAGGCTGAGGGAACTGGGATTGTTTAGTCTGCAGAAGAGAAGAATGAGGGGCGATTTGATAGCTGCTTTCAACTACCTGAAAGGGGGTTCCAAAGAGGATGGATCTAGACTGTTCTCAGTGATAGAAGATGACAGAACAAGGAGTAATGGTCTCAAGTTGCAGAGGGGGAGGTTTAGGTTGGACATTAGGAAAAACTTTTTCACTAGTAGGGTGGTGAAGAACTGGAATGGGTTACCTAGGGAGGTAGTGGAATCTCCTTCCTTAGAGGTTTTTAAGGTCAGGCTTGACAAAGCCCTGGCTGGGCTGATTTAGTTGGGTTTGGTCCTGCTTTGAGCAGGGGGTTGGACTAGATGACCTCCTGAGGTCCCTTCCAACCCTGAGATTCTATGATTCTATGAAAAGAGCCAATGGGAAGGCTAGAACTTTTTAAAAATGGGAAAAAAGCTTTCCCTTTGTCTCTCGGTTGTTCTCTCTTGGCTGAAGAGACAGGGCAGGAGTGCTGTGTAAAGTTTGAACCAGGTATGAAAAACTATATTCCATACCTAGAAGGATTCATTGGGACAGGGAATGTTTAGATAGACACGATCAGGTTTATTTCTTTATTTTGGCTTGTGGATTTCCTCTGTGCTAAGCTCAGGTATTTGTTTTCTTTTGTAACATTAAGCTGGACCCCAGGGAGCCATTCCTGGTGTTTAACCCCTTTTCAGTTGCTTTATAAAATCTAGCAATAGCCTGATTTTCCAGATGTGTTTCCTTTCTTCTTTTTTTAATAAAATGTACCTTTCTTAAAAAACCTGATTGGTTTTGTGTCTTAAAGGTCTGTGCATATGTTTTTCAATTAGCTGGTGGCAACAGCTGGGTTTCCCTTTTGTTTTCTTTCTTGGCTTCCCCAAGGGAGGGGTAGAAAAGCCAAGGGGCCTCAGGGAAAACTTCAAGTGAGTTTTTCCAGGATTTGCAAGAGGCAGTTTTTCACTTGGGTGGTGGCAGTGTTTACCAAGCCAAGGTCAGAGAAAAGCTGTAACCTTGGGAGTTTAATACAAGCCTTGAGTGGCAAGTATTAATTTTTAGAATCCTTGCGGGCCCCCACCTTCTGCACTCCAAGTGCCAGAGTGGGGAATCAGCCTTGACAAGAGTGTACAGCACATGGCTGTAAGCATAGGAATATTGTCATCGGCCAGGTCCAGCTTCCCATAGAGGCAGCGCCAGCAGGCTTTTAAACGGCCAAAAGCACACTCAACAGTCATTCTGCATTTGCTCAGCCTGTTGTTGAACCACTCCTTGTTGCTGTCAAATTGCCCCATGTATGGCTTCATAAGCCACAGCATTCAGGGGTAGGTGGGGTCTCCCAGGATCACAACGGGCATCTCAACTTCCCCTACGGTGATTTTCTGGTCCGGGAAGAAAGTCCCTGCTTGCAGCTTCCTGAACAGGCTAGTGTTCCGAAAGATGCATTTGTGATCCACACAAGCGCCTGGAGAACCATTGAGAAATGCCCCTTGCGATTAATGCACTCGGCAGCTAAGTGGTCTGGTGCCAGAATTGGAATATGCATGCCATCTATCGCCCCTCCATAGTTAGGGAAGCCCATTTGTGAAAAGCCATCTACAATGTCACACACATTGCCCAGAGTCATGGTCTTTCAGAGCAGGATGCGATTAATGGCCCTGCACTCTTCCATCAACACGAGTCCAACGATTAGCGACCAATCAGTAGCAGTCTGGAGTAGTCAGCTTCCACAGAGTGATCACCACACACTTCTCCAATGGGAAGGCAGCTCTCATTCTCATGTCCTTGCGCCACAGGGCTGGGGCGAGCTAATCACACAGTCCCATGAATGTGGCTTTCATCATCCGAAAGTTCTGCAGCCACTGCTCGTCATCCAAGATGGGGAATGACGATGTGATCCCACCACTCAGTGCTTGTTTCCCAAGCCCAAAAGCGGCGTTCAACTGTGGTCAGCACCTCCATGAATGCCACAAGCAATCTTGTGTCATAGCTACTACTCGTGGCGAGATCAATGTCGCACTCCTCTTGCCTTTGTAGTTTAAGAAATAACTCCACTGCCACTCGTGACGTGTTAGTCAGAGCGAGCAGCATACTGGTCAACAGTTCGGGATCCATTCCTGCAGACGGAACCACAGGGATTGCTGGGATGCGAAGCAATGCACCACGGGTCACTGGGACAGGACTCAGGATGCCCCACGACCCCCTCAGCCTTCCCACAAGTCTTAGCGGCACAAGAGAAAGAGGTGCTCTGTGGGATAGCTGCCCAGAGTGCACCGCTCCGAATACTGATGCAAGTGTGAACACGCTATTGCGCAGGCAGCTGACAGTGTGAACACACAGCAGTAGTTTCCCTTCAGCGCTCTCTGAGCAGCGCTGTAACTGTTAGCACTGTAACTTTGCCAGTGTAGACGTGCCCCTAAGTGGCATCATTACTCTGATGAGCCAACTATAGGCCCAGCATTGATGCTGCCAACTGACATAGGATACATTGAGCAGCCCCGACACAAGTTTTGCTTCATGTATCATATCTGTTATTTTGTAATAATTTCAGTGCCTACTAAGAACCAATAATCATATTCAAGCACAGAGTATACCAGTTGAAGAACTCATGACATCAATACAGGCTTTTAGCACCTGAGTTAGGGACAGTTAACTAGCAAAAGTACACCTTTTATCCTCTTTTCAAGCCTTCTACTACAGAAAAAGAAAGTTACAAGCAAATATTTCACAGATCTGAGAGTCTATCCTTTTCAGGACAATGGTATATATACATTGTGCACGTCTTTCCTTTGTTTTAAGGCAGAGCTTATTGAGTACCTGAGATTCACATGAGTTCAATCCAAAAGCCAGGCAACAATCTGGAATAATCTTACCTACTGTGCACAGACACCACAGTCGTCACATATGGCATTGGGATAGAACCCATGACCTGCCAGTAATTATGTACACCAGGAGTATGTAAATTGGCACCTAGATACTATAGTGATGGGTGCTCTAAAAATGGAGGGAAGGAGAGAGAGAGAGAGAGAGAGAGAGAGCGCGCGCACGAGCATCTTAAAGCTACTACAAAAGCTGAGGTGTTTGACAGCTCATTCCACTGCACGGTTCTCCTATAAACACTCTTTTCCCAGTTTCTGGTGCTCTCTTTCTTGAGTGCACAGCATTCACTCAAGAACAGCAAATTACAAAACTAAATATTTATCTGAGCACGGAATCTAAAAAGTCTCAGACTTATAAGAACTTCTTCCAATGTAAGTTACCAATATAATGGACAAATATATTTGCAAAACAAATGGGGGCTATTTGAGCTGCCTATTTGGGGTGGTTATTGTGCTTTACAGTGGTATCATCAAGGAGACAGATACTTTGGGAACTCAAGAGAAAAAAAAAATGCTGAATACTCAGCAATCCACACTTAATTCAGTAGCAGCTGCTGGGTGACCAGCATTTATGAAAATCAGTCCAAAAGCTCTCAAAGCAGTTTTAAGACAGTAATGAAACAACAAAATGCTAATAAGAAGTTTTCAAAATAATTTATCTCACCAGCTAAGCTTTTCAAACATTTTCTTATGTCAAAAGAAGCACTGCTTTAAGTTATGCAAGATATTAAACCAACATTCATTCTTGAGCTTTTAACCTTGCAAGGCATATAGAAGTCTAAAAGGAATTGGGGAGACAACTTACTAGGAGAATGCATTAAAGTTTTAGAAGACAGAGTTCCAGTTAACTGTTCTTTATGTATAAGTTACACTTTTACAATATTAAGCTTTAAAATCCATGCTTGTTACCTTGATTGTTTTTGACTGAAGTCTCAGGCCATTCAGTGTGTTTATTGCTCTTTCAGCATCTTTAGCACTCACATAGTTCACAAAGCCATAGCCTAAGCTGTGTCCTGCATGAAAGAACATTTTTTTACATTAATCCTGATGAATAAAAAGGTGTCACTGTTGCAATTAAGTGAAATACATGTAATAAGTAAAAAAGTATTCAGTCTTTAGATGACAAAACTTCACCTAAAACATACAAAAACTTAAGAGCTATTCCAACAACCCCGGGTTAAGTTACTCAGGCCTGTCACATCATGTGGGGTGTCTGATGTAATGCTCACCCATTTGCCACTTAAGACACTTGTGTCCCCTTGAGGCTAGTGCATCTCAGATGGCAAATGGGGAGCATCAACCAGGGCTTTGGAGCTGTGCTCCGGCTCCGCTCCGGCTCCAGGCAAAAACCTGCAGCTCCACTGCTCCAGAGCTGCTCCGCGCTCCAGCTCCAGGCTCCGGTCCAAAGCCCATGCCTCAACAATACATTCAAGTCTGAAACAATGACTCAGGTACCCTGTGTCATCTGCAATCACCATCAGCAACTATTTTGTCACCTGGGACAGATCCTGACATGCAACATTTTCTATTTCACTTGTTATCTTCTCTCCCCTACCATCAACAGGGTGTTTCAAAATCTGTGAGAGAACAGTTAAACTTCATGCAAAAACAAATGAACTAAGTGCTAAACTAAGTTTATAAATATACAAAGCTTGAAAAAGAGTGGCAAGTGAGAAAGTTTGGTAAATGACCGTGCACCAGAAAAGTCACAAGATTATCAGTTTCCCTGAGGCTGCAGCAACTGAATCCTCCATTTCTGGAGGCAAGAGTAGAGAAAGAGGGCTCTCTTTCACACCACTCTTATTATTTTGTTAAATTTGTCACGCTCTGTATATAAGGATGGAGCAAACCTTAGGTCCAAGTTGGTTCATGCCTTGTCTCTTAAAACAAAAAAAGCCCTATTTCTCTGCAGGTATATTACTGGATGTTCATGTCCATTCTTTTCTTAAATTATTCTTCACTCCCTCTTAAGTGTTTGAGAATAAAAATTCAATCTTTAAATCATCTCAGACAGAAGCAAGCTCCCTACCTCTTAGGCCTGTAGGTCAATAAGGCAGTATGCCAGGAACGGTACAGTTACTTACTCTGAAGAAATGAATTCTTAGACAAACATTCTTTCTCCAATTTCCCTAAATGCCAGCCCCTGCTGAAGTACCAAATACTAAGCCCGCTTTAGGGTGCAACTACTGCCACCAGATATATAACACATTTTAATCTTCTCAAATAATTTGACCTCAATACAGTGACACTCCTTCAAGAAAAGCTCCCCCACTCCCTTCTCAGACTCCCTCTCCCTGCTTCCCAGTCAGAGCCATGGGCTGTGATTAAAGACAGCTAGGGAAAGATTGCATTATTTTATCTGACAGTCTAGAAGCTCTGCTTTGGTGGAAATGGTTTGGTTTGAGGTCACTAGGGGAGAAGACATGGCTGAGAAAGTTGCCCCAGAGGACCTTCTTCTGAATCAGTCATTTTTGGCATGTGGGCTGGTTCCAAAGTAGCCATCACCAGACAAAGAGGGAGCTCTGTACTGTCCCAAGGTGAGATCCCCTCCAGGACCCATGTATTATAGGAAAATTAAACCCTCTAGTATCATTTCAAAGTTGAATATACCAAAATAATGCCAGCTTTCCAGTACCTGCTCTGGACCATCTACAGATAATAGCAGTGGACTCTAAACATCGATCCTCTCAAAAGTACCAGTATATCCACACAAGGATGCATGAGATGAACTAACAGCAATATCAAAGAACAGAAGGAATCTCGTGGGGTATAATGATTCAGTGATTATGAAGAGTGCTGGGAATAACTATGTATGATATGGGGCTAAATTTAATATGCAACTACAACACCCTTTGACATTCTTAATGAAGTTGTACACATTGGCCAGCAAAATGACAACACACACTAGATAAAAGATGCAACAGCCCGACAGTCTCTAAAGCCAAAGAGTACTATTGTAAATTTCACACCTCAATCAATCACAAAGGATCAAATGCTTCTGACTTCTGACAATCTGCTATAGCTCCCAAATGAAATGGACCTCTCATCATCTTTCCCCACATAGGACTAAACACACCGTGTGCTATTCTCTCCATTAATATAGCGGGCATACCCTATTTTTTGTTGAGGATGAGCCCTCAGTGAACTTGAATGCTTCCAGATGGTTCTGAAGGAGAATATGTTATTTATGACAGACAACTCTCTTGATGGCTTGGTATCACTCTATAACAATCTTTTCCTCTTAACTATAGATAACGGTGGCCCCCTAGGTACCTGCTTCATCCTTGGAGGATACAAAGATTTACAGTTGACCTGTGACAGATGAAGCAGAGAAGATGACAGATGTTTTTAAATTTATATGGTATGACTATACAGATGGCAAAAACATATATCTCTTGACTTCTACTATAGCATGTGCAAAGCCCTGATCAATGGATTTGGTCTGATTGCAGATATACTGGTTAATGCAGACTGCCTTCATCTGATTGCTGATGAGACTTTCTCCAATTTGGAGGAAATGTCTGGTTACTTTACAGATAAAAGTCAGAGGTAGACTGAATTCTCTATATCTGAGATAGTGGGGCAGGGCCTGGGAAGAGATAAATACTAGGTTCTCTCTCTGGTTGAGTTTTGGTCTGCATTATGCACTGGTAGAACTTCATGCCACAACCTGTTATTTGGGTCCCTGTCCTTCCTGACTGGTACAGACCACTGGAGAGATGGGAAAGGCACTGGATCCTTCACAACTGAAGCATGCGAACACCTCCTTTGAAGAGCAGTGTTTAATGCTCTATAGGAAGCATATTTTCAGCTTCTGTCCAGAAACCCACCTCGAAGCAGACTATCAACCTTAGCAGAGATTATGGAAAAGGTTACAGTAAAACTAATTTCTCAGTATCTGGACTTCCCTGCGCCTTTTTGATCAGGGTTCCAACCTAGGTACAGCGATTGCCAACCAACACCACAAGTGCAATCTTCTCCTGGCAAAGGATAAAAATCCATAATCCTGGTTATCAACTCTCCCTTCAGTACCACAGATCATGAAGTGTTATGGCAAGTCAACAGGGCTGCTCTTTAGTGGCTGTGTTACTTTTTGTGGCAAGATCCTGAGGGCTCTTTCATGTGAAGTACCACAAAGTTCTATGATGTCAATCAATGAGCATGCTAAATGAGTGGCGAAGTAATATAATATAATATATGGAGATATACCTATCTCATAGAGCTGGAAGGGACCCCGAAGGGTCAAGTCCAGCCCCCTGCCTTCACTAGCAGGACCAATTTTGCCCCAGATCCCTAAGTGGCCCCCTCAAGGATTGAACTCACAACCCTGGGTTTAGCAGGCCAATGCTCAAACCACTGAGCTATCCCTCCCCTCCAATATGGCCCTAAATATTTCAATATATTGATGATAGATTTATTGCCATTTCCTACAGCTCAGAGAGTGAAGTTGAGCATCTTCCCTAGCTCTGGACAAGATTGGCTATGGATGAGAGTGAGCTGGATGAAACATATTACAGATAAAAATGGAATGATATAGTGGGTTAAGGGAGGCAACTGGAGGGGGTGGCTTATGTCGGATCCTCTGAAGATGTCTGGCCATAATCAGTAGTAAAATAAAAAAATTAAGGGGCTAGTTAAATTTCCAGCTGCTGCTAGATGCTCAAACAAGAGCAATGACAAAGACACCCTTTCCCTGCCTCTGGCAACGGGGTTGCATCCTTTCCTCTCAGATGAAGACTTTTCCACTATAATCCATGCCTTTGTCACCCTTAGATTGGACTCAATGTGCTCTATACCTAGGTTACATCTTAAATCCAGTAACAAGCTGAAGCTAGTGCAGAATGTTGCAACTCGTTTGTTAAATGGAGCATCTTGCTGTAAGTGCATGATGGCAGTGCTCCAGGACCTATCCCTGGGCTCCTAGTTGTTGATTTTGAGTTTTAATGTCATAAATGGGTTGGGATCATCCAACATAACACACACTTCTTTCCTTGTGCAATCCTGCAGTAGTTGTGATCAGAAGAGGCATATGAACTAGAGCTCCCTGGGTACAGAAGAGGGAGCTGGTCACAGACCACCTGCTCTGAGGGTTTCTGACATTGTAATTCACTCCCATCTCCTAGTTCTAGATAGCCCAACTTAACTGACTTTCAGGGCATGCTGGAAAGTATACTTTGAGCAGGCATTTGGAGAGAGCTGAAGTGATTAGGGAAAGTATTTATTTAGGGGCCAGGAGACAGATGGGGGACAAATTATTTAATTTATCCTAGGTTTGCAGGTTGGTGATAGTATGTATGATATTGGGGGGAGGGAATGACTAGAGAGGAGAATATACTGCTGTATTGATTTTGTAATGGTTTTCATAGTCTATTTTTAGTTGATGGAAAGGATAGCAAGACTCTGGATAGACCAGCTTGTGTGTATATATTTAAATCCAAACACATTAAATAAAAAGCAAAAGCAAATACGCCCTTTCTTCAGCTGAATCATTAGCCAAGCAGAGCACGCATAAAAGTTATTTTAGATAAAGTATTACGCTCAAAATCAACACAAAGAATATCTTTTTTGTTGTTGGTGTATTCTAACTGCTTCTCTTGAAGCATATGGTATTGGCCACCGTCAAAGACAGAAAAACAGAATAGACAGACCATTTATTCTGATCCAATATGGCAATTCCTACATTTCTGAACATCAATTTCAATGAACAAACTCCCCAGAAATGACCATGTGCAAAACCAATAGCTTCAATTAAAAAAAAAAAAAGATATTTAAGAACTTGTTCATCCTTGCTGCTCATTCCTTGTTTGGATAGGTGTGAAAAGCCTGAACACTTTGCCTTTTCAGTCTTTATTGCATTTACAAACAGCAGCACTGAAGTGCTTTATTCAGACTTTTCCAGAAAAAAAAATCATCTTCAACTGGCCCAGTCTCCCACTACCTTCAGGTTAGGCATTAGGGTTCTCAGCTTTTCTAGAAAGCTGTTTCATACAGTTAACTTAATAGAAACAATAGCTTCTGGACAAACAGGAACCAAAATAAGTAATTTATATCAGTTTTGCTGCCAACTTGGTAAAGAAGCGTTCACATATATGTGGCGGGAAAAGGATGTAGATAGTAAAGTTAGCCCAGGGGAATGGGATTTGATTTAGGAACAGAATCAGCAATATTGATTTGCAGCACAATAAAATTAAAATTTAAGTTTTTAAATGTACTTTAAGTAGCTAATGCATGGTTAAAAAAAAACAAAAAAACTAGAAGCTGGGTGGGAACAGGTTTTGAAGAAATTGCAGTCGAAGAGGTGAGAAATATATTATACACTTAGTGAACATGTCCAATTATTAGACTATAGGCAATTCATAACCAAATAGTTCCATACGTTTACATATTTGGCTGAGCAAAGCAAGGCCTTACACTCAACTCAATGGCATTTCTCTGTCTGTAACGTGGTAACTTTTGAAAACTGCACTGGCTCAATTCCAAAATGTCAGGGAATGTTCCAGGTATCAATTTGCCAAAATCGGTAAGATTCTGCACAAGTCAGAGAAGCCTGATTTCCACTGATCTAATTGTTATGATTACACAGGCTCTGGATACAAGGGTGAGGTCAATGCCCTGAAGGATTAAGGTGAGATATTGGGGCTCGAGAACTCTCTGCAGCACCAAATGGACATTCTGTGGACTTAATTTAAGTGAAAATCAGGCTTGCTGGAAGCCTCTCACACATTCACCCACTGGGTCCCTCACCTCCACTCCAGCCAGGTCTGCCCCCAGCTGGGACACACCCTGGGGCAGGAGCTGGCCCTTAGGGGGTCAAGGGATCCAGCTGGGTATACAGCTCCACCTACATAAACATTGAAGTATGCAACCCTCTAGATATTACCAAATGATTCTTTAGGGCTTCCTAGTAAAAAATGAAAAAGTGAACAATGAATCTTAAATTAGTAGCCACTGGACTACTGGCAACTTCTCAATGGAGAAGGAAATTTTTTTGAAAATTAGACAAACGTTAATAAGTAGGGTTGTCAAATGATTAAATAACAGTCACAATTAAACGCAATTTTAATCGCAATGTTAAACAATAGAATACCAATTTAAATTTGTTAGAAAAACATCCAAAATATTTATACATTTTCAAATATATTGTATTCTGTTATAATTGAAATCAAAGTGTACAGTGCTCACTTAATATTTCTGATCTTTTTTAGTTTACAAATATTTGTAAGCAAAAGAAATATTTTAAATTCACCTCATTTAAGTACTGTAGTGCAATCTCTATCGTGAAATTGCAACCTACAAATGTAGAATTATTTTGTACATAACTGCACTCAAAAATATATATATATATAGAACTTTAGAGACTACAAGTCCACGCAGTCCTACTTCTTGTTCAGCTTAATCATTAAGACAAACAAGTTTGTTTACATTTATGGGAGATAATGCTGCCCACTTCTTATTTACGACGTCACCTGAAAGTGAGAACATGCATTCACATGGCACTGTTGTAGCCAGCATTGCGAGGTATTTACATGCCAAATATGCTAAATATTCGTATGCTTCCATGTTGATGATGGGTTCTGCTTGATAATGATCCAAAGCAGTGATTAAACCGCGACTATTTTCTTTAATCTAGATAATTTGTTTTGCATTAATCCCTTGCATTAACTGCGATTAATTTGACAGCCCTAAAATTATGTTTTGCTGTAAATGAAGGGTTAACTCATCAAGTACATACCTATACAACAATATACACAAAGGATAAAAACATACTTAAATATTTAGTTAGAAGTTGCAACTCTGGACAGTACAATCACCTGCAAACGATAGAGCATTTACAATTGTTTTTGAATATCTTTAAATACATTACACTTGCTTTGATTTGCTAATATAAGCAGAAACAGATTAGGAGGTACACATATTAGGTGGTTACTTAGATATTTTGAGACACATGTGGTACCTACTTGTATTCCACTGAGGGTTTATGCATGTGCACCATGCATCCAGAGCTGGAGATTTTTTCAAGAAATAGTGTCTGTTGGGCCATGCATGTGCCCTTTGCTCACCTCAGTTTCAACAGACGTGATCGAGGGTGGGGCAGACTGACCTTGTCTCCAATTCCTTCTCCACCGTGAATTCAAGATATTCGCAGCAGAGGGGAAGGAAGGCAGGAAGTGGAATACAGATAAGGACCACAAATCTTGAGGACCCTCCAGTTACAGGTAAGTAACCTCCGCCTCTTTTTTTGAGTGATGGTCCCTATTATATTCCACTGAGGGTGATTAACAAGCAGTACACTTAAGTTGGAGGATGGTGCAAGGATGAAAATGGAATGGTTGAGCAGAGGACAGCCATGACGAATGAGACATCCATCGCAGAATCCCGCACCTATGCGTGGCAAAGGTATGTACTGAATGCCATGTGTCCACCCTACATATGTCCCAAAGCAGCACAATGTGGAGGATGGCCGTGGTCGACGCCTGGGCTCTCATGGAATGGGCCCTCACCCCAGGGGATGGAGGCAGTCCCGACAACCGATAGCATAGTGAAATCCACTTGGAGATTTCATGCCACTTAACCCTCTTGGCTCTCAAGGTGGGCATTGAGGGAGTGGAGGGCAAGACCCGGTGACTCCAAGCGCAGGAGGTAATCCAAAAAAAGAGGAAATCTTCATCTCTTCTAGGGAAAAGTCCTTTCTGTTGGGCCCAGGTGGCGAAGCAGTTCCACTTGGCCCAGAAGGAATGCCTTCTGGACACCTTCCTGCTGCTCAAGAGGTTGTCTTGCACTTCTGAAGAACACGTCCGTTCTAGAGAAGATGCCCATCTAAATACCACACTGTGAGGTGAAGTGTCTGCTGATCAGGATGTCTGATCTTCCCATTATGTTGCGTTAGCTCCTCAGGGAAAGTGGGGGATGGGAAGTGGAGGGCAAGCTGACATGCAGAGAAAGTTGGGAAACCAGAACTGTCTGGGTCACAGTGGGGCAATCAGGATAACCATTGCTCTCTCCTGCCTGATCTTGTGGAGTACTCGTGGCAGGAGTGATGGTGGGGAAGACGTAGTTGATCTGGTCCGACCAGCAGAGAATGAGTGCATTTCAAGTGGAAACCAATACTGCACTAGGAGAGGTATGTGCCTTGGGGGAGGCAAAGAGGTCCCTTGTTGGAGTCCCCCATTTGTTGAAGATGTCACTTACTACGGTATCGTGGAGTTCCCACTTGTGATCGGTCATGAACTGTCAGCTGAGAGAGTCTGCAATCACGTTCTGAGTCCCTGGAAGATAGGCTGCAGATAAAAGGATCTTGTGGACGATGCACCAATATCATAGATTGACCACCTCACCACAAATAGAGCAGTTAACTTCATGCCCCCTTGTTTGCTGATGTAGTAAACAGTGGTGGTGTTGTCCAGAATGCTAACATCATGATGGGAGCAAATGGATAGGAGAAATGCTTGGCATGCCTTCCTTACAGCTCTGAGTTCTAGAATGTTGACGTGCATCCTGAATTCCTGAAGGGTCCATGTTCCCTATGTTATGTGATCTCCCCACTTATGAGGGATGTGTTGGTGATAATCGTCTTGTCCGGGGAGGATGGGAGAAAGGGGACCCTCACACAGACCTGTCGGGGGTCTGTCCACCACTGGAGGGAAGAGTGTACTTCAGTAGGAACTGTCAGTATCAGATCCATGGCATGGCACATGGGTGAGTAAACTCTCTGGAGCCACATCTAGAAGCAGCAAAGGTGGAGGCGAGCCAAGGCAGTGATGTATGTGCCCAAGGCCATATGGCCAAAGAGGGATAGGCAAGTCCTGACCAGGACAGAAGGACCGTTGACTACTCGGGCTAGGAGTTCCTGCAGAGACTGGAATATGTTCCTTGGTAGGTATGCTCGTGCTATGATTAAGTTGATGAAGGCCCCTATAAATTCTAGGGACCATGTGGGGTCCAAAGTTGATTTTTCAACATTGATGCTGACCCCAAGGGATGAAAGGAGTCTGAGCAACATGGAGGTGGAAAACTGGACTTCATCTCTGGACTACGCTGCTAAGAGCCAGTCATTGAGATAGGTGTTATGGGGTCCTTGTATTCTGCTGAGATAGGCCTCTATGATGGAGAAAGCTTTGGTGAAGACCCGTATTGAAAGTGCTGAAGGCCCACCATAAACATCAGGAACCTTCGGTGGGACGGATGGATGTTTATATGAAAATAAGCATCCTGAATATTGAGAGCCATAAGCACATGCCTTTTTCGAATGATGGGATGACGGCTGCTAAGGTGACCATATGAAACTTGGGTTTTGCGGATGAAGCAATTGAGATGATAGAGATTCAGGATTGGGCTCCACCCATCCTTCTTTTGGGGTATCAGGAAGTTGAATAGAAAAGTCCAGAGGAACCCACTCTATTGCCCCTCTTTGTGGTCAGGAGGCCACCTCCAGGGCACGGATGCTGTCATGAGTGATCCTTCAGGAGGGATCGGGGAGGGGGTTGTGAATGAGGTATCGTAAAGAACTCGATCATATAGCCATAGTGGATGACATTTAGCACCCACTTGTACAGTAACTCCTCACTTAAAGTAGTCCCGGTTAACACTGTTTTGTTGTTACATTGCTGATCAATTAGAGAACATGCTCGTTTAAAGTTGCGCAATGTTCCCTTATAACATTGTTTGGCAGCTGCCTGCTTTGTCCACTGCTTGCAGAAAGAGCAGCCCGTTAGAGCTAGCTGGTGGGGGCTTGGAATCAGGGTGGACTGGCAGCTCCCTTAAGTTCCCTGTGTGGCAGCTGCCCAGCAGGCTATCAATTGCGAGCAGTTCAGCTTGGAGCTGCTCCCAGGAGCCTCCTGCTTGCTGGGGGGGGGGGAGAGAGGGAGGAAGGCTAATGTCAGGGTGTCCCCCTCCCCCCTGCCCCTCGCTTACCCCATCTCCATAGAGCGGGGGGGGGGGGGGGGGGAGAAAAGAGACAACAGGGCTCAGGACAGAGGGAGCTTGCTGGGAGCAGCTGCTGTCTCAATTTGCTGATCTACTTAAAAAGGCAATGTACTTAAAGTGCGGTCAGCATACTTAAAGGGGCAATGCGCATCTCTCTCTCACACAGGGTGTGTGTCTCTGTCTGCCATGCCGTCTCCCCTCCCTCCATTTGTGCTGCCTTGTAGAGTGTGAGGCTACATTAACAACGTGTTAACCCTTGAGGGCTCAGTCGAGTACTAGTTCATCATTTAGCAGCAAGGCACTCCCTGGGAAATATCCCACCCTCTGACGTCACCACCACAACCAAGCTTCACAATCATCATTGCTGTGTACAGTATTAAATTGTTTAAAAACTTATAGTGTGTGTGTGTAGATAGACAGACAGTCAGTCTTTTGTCTGGTGAAAAAAATTTCCCTGGAACCTAACACCCTCCCCCAATTTAATTCTTATGGGGAAACTGGATTCGCTTAACATAGTTTCGCTTAAAGTCGGATTTTTCAGAAACAACTACAACGTTAAGCGAGGAATTACTGTACGTTGTTATTGCACTCCAAGTTTGTAAAGAGTGCTAGACAACACCCAAACAGGGTGGTGTGGTTGTATGGCAGCAGGCAAGGTGGCGGACAGTTCTCTAGAGTTCCTCAGAAATATCTCTTCTGTACGGGTTGCATCTGGGAGGAGGAAGACTGTGAGGGTGGGTCCTGGAGGATGAGATTTTTGAATCTTCTGATGCTTCCTTGGTGTTTCGTAAGGCCGTTAATGGAACTGGGAGGTTCTGTAATGCTGTGCGGGCTGCGGCAGTAGAACTTAAGTTTCAGCACATGTGTGCAAATACTCAAAATGGAATGTAGCTCAAAATCTCGAGGGTGTGGAGGGAATCATCAGGTCTTTGATGGTATTTTGTACCTCCCTGGGTAAACCAGACAAATGGAGCCACCACTACCTCTTCATGACGATGTGCCCATGGCCATTTAGTGCGATGAGGTATCTGCTGCATGTACCGCTGATTGGACTGAGGTCCTTGCTACCAGCTTCCCCTCCAAAATTATTGCCTGGAATCGGGTCTGGTCCTGTTGTGGCAGTTTCTCGGCAAAATCCTTCAATTTTCTGTAATTCAGGAAATCATATGTGGCAGGTAATACCTGATCATTTGAAATCCTGTATTGAAGGCTGACTGAAAAGAAGACTTCGCAGCCCGAAAGGTCCAGTTGCTTGCCCTTCCTGTTGGATGGGGTGAAGCATGGATGCTGTTGCCTAGCCCGTTCTGTCATTGCATGTACCACAAGTTAATTGGGAGGTGGATGTGAGAACAGAAACTCAGACCCCTTGACTGGTACATAGTATCTTTTTCTGCCCCCTTTTGGGTAGGCGTACCTGTGGCTGGCGTATGCCAAACTGTGTGAGCTGGCTCAAGGATGGCATCGTTGATTGATATTGAGGCCAAGCAGAGTCGCTCTGAGAGAAGTATATCCAGCAGCTTATGCTGAGTCTCTTGGATCTCCTCCAGGGGAATGTGAAGCTCTCCAGCCACTCCACTCAGGAGATCCTGGAATTGCTAGTAGTCATTAGAAGATGGGCAGGACGTTGAAACCACTGCCACATCAGGAGAGGATGATGGGAATTTCTCCTGTTCCAGCAGTACCGTCTGAGATGCTCATCTTCCATTACAGGTTCCAAACGTCGACTAGAACGCACCTCAGATGGTGAAATAGGCGAAGCCTCCCTGACAGAATGGACAGGTTCTGAGAGAAGGTATTGGGGCCAGGATCCCCAACAGGGCCAGCAGGATGGATCCAGAGGGTGCTGAGGAGGGCCCCATGGTGCAAGGAAACCAGTGGCTCCACAGCAGCTGGAGTGGAAAATTCTGTCATAATATAGAAGGCCTCAGTGCGTACTCGTAGTGGCGGGAAGGGATGGATGGTCCCTAACCCTCATCCAAGTCCTCTGAAGATGAAAACTTGGAGACCGGTTCCATTGGCAGTACCATCGGAGCTGGCAGAAGCATGTGCACTGCTGGAGTGGGGGGGCGAGGAGTGCCTCAGATGTGGCATGTCTGATGCCGGATAACACGTCTCCCTGGAAGTAGAGGGCTCCAGAAAGCGTGGGGACCTTGGTTCTCCCAGAAGAAACACTAACTGGGGTTCTGGCACTTTTCCCAACCTCCCTGGAGTCAAGAGCGCTTTCTCAGTCCCTGGAACCAAAATGGGAGCAGTGGTCTTCCTTGGAGCTTATGGCTCTGAGCGATGCTAATGTTGACTTGTGTGCGCGGGTCCACACTCGGTACTGGTGGATCTGTGCATTTATGCAGCTTCTTTTCATGTTTGTGCACTTTAGGTTGCACTCCGTCCCCATGACTGGAACTCATGGAAGGAGTCTCTCCCTTCTTAGGTTTAGAGGAAGACTTACTGCCATGCTTATGTGCATGTCTCCTTATCTCCTGACTAGGCCCAGGTGCATGGTCCACAATGGTGGTACTGCTGATGCTGGCCTCGAACTTCATAGTTGAAGGCACACTGCTGGTAGCCTCAGGTTGATGTACAGGGGGGTTGCCTGGCCAGGGTCAAAATGAGGTCTCATGGCAACTTCCATGAGGTACTTCTGGAGGTGGAGAGTCTTGGTATGGCTTGGGAAGAACTGGCAGATACTGCACCTGGATGAAATGTGGGCTTCTTCCAAGCAGTAGATGCAGTGTTGATGTTCATAGCTGACCAAGAAGGAACGCAGGCAGGAGGCGCAGATTTTAAAGCCTGGGGTTCTCTGCATAGGCCAGTAGCCGCACATGGGTGGTGGTGGGTGTTCACTGGGAATAAAACATCCCCAAAAGGAACCCCGATTCTACTAAACTACTAAAACTACTATAAAATCAACAGAAATGGTAAAAACTGTAAAACTATGTACACTTTTTTTTTAAATAATTAAAATAAAGTGCATCACACGCAAGAGGACACTAATAGTTCCGACCCGGACCATGTGGCGGTCAGAAGGAACCGGAGACATGATTGGTCCAATACGCCCTTTATCACCTCAGACAAAACTATGAGGCAAGACACGGGCGCATGTGCGGATCAAGGAACACTATTATCTGAAAAAATCTCCAGATCCAAACACATGGTGCACATGCATAAGCCCTCACTGGAATACAATAGAGACCATCACTCGAAGAAGAACTGTCTTTTCAGTTTAAAGCAGAAAAAAAAGTCCTTCATGACAAGGAGGTTCACCAATGACTATCTTTGTATAAGATTTCTCTAAACAAAATGATTTTTTGTAATTGTTAATATTACACTTGAGATTTGTAAAACTGCTAAACTACTTCCTAAATAAACAGTTATTTTAAGGGGGAAATCATTTAAAATTTGCAATAAAGGCTGCCCTTTTCTTCCTTAATTTTGCCCCAATGATATGACCACGTTATTTTCTTGCCCCACAGAACCTGGGGCTCAATCAATGCCTAGAATACGTAGTAAGGTTATATCCACAGTACAGCTTATATTGGCATAACTTTTGTCACACAGGGGTGTGAATAAACCACCACCGAGCAACATAAGTTACACTGACATAAGTGCTCATGTGCATAGTGTATGTTGGTGGAAGAGCTTGTCCTGCAGACATAGCTGCTGCCGTTCGCTGAGGTAGTTTTACTGACAGAGAGTCTTCACCAGACGCGCTGCAGCTGCATCAGTCCAGCTGTGCCACTGCAGCGCTGAATGTGTAGCCATGCCCCCAATGAGGCAGTTATCTGAAGCCCTCACCTCACCCCAACCCTGCCTCATTCAAAGGTGTGTAACAAATAAAGCAGGGGACTACAGGAAGAGAAAGGATGGGCTTGTGGTTTAGGAAGTGCATTGAGGCTGCTTCTTCAGGAAGTGGGCAAAAGTAAGATCATCCTGGACAGACATTGCCTTTGTCTTCCTCCTCAGTGGATATTTACATAGCTTTTGAGGAATCATCAGCCCATCACACTCTAAACAGTCATTCCTTTTCAGCACCATCCCTTTGCCCCCAGTTAGGTGATAGGCTGAAGCATTGTTAAGGGGGGCTGGGACAGCCTATGAACCTTGGGCAACCATTGATATGAATTATATGCAAGGCACTGAATTTAGCCGTATGGAGTGGAAATCCATCAACTTCATGAAAAAACTTGGACAGATACAGACAGACATCATCTTTCTTTCCAAATGCAAACAGATGGACATCATACCAAAAGGACTGAAAGTAAAAAATCCATTACAATATTCTGTATTTTCCACTACATGCATCCGATGAAGTGAGCTGTAGCCCACGAAAGCTTATGCTACAATAAATTTGTTAGTCTCTAAGGTGCCACAAGTACTCCTATTCTTTTATCAAGACAAGGGTGTTACATATCCACAAAACAGCAGCACAAAACAGGCTAGAGGTACAGTTTTCTGCATCAAGCCAGGAGAAATTTCCATGGTGCCCAACCTTCCAACCAAGCCAGTCACCAAGACCTCCAAGTGTGATGTGACAAACAGCACTTGGAAGTTCAACCTCCTTTGAGGAGTTAATCAACCAACTAAGCAATGCAAAGGCTCTCAGGACAAAACCCTCAGCCCAGACACTCTGCACAGAAGTCAGATGATTGCTTTGAAGCAAGCACAGAAGCATAACCACTCCAACAGAACACAGAAATTCAAGGTGAGTGCTCCATCTAGTTCAGTATCCTATCTCTAAAACTGAAGCAGCTGGCATTGGCCACAAGATACCAAAAAAACCCGAACAGATATGGGACAACCTGCTCCCACGGAAGTTTCCTCCTAAACCCAAGAAGTTAGAGGTTAGATTATGCCCTAAAGTAGTGGTTTTAGATACTAGTTACTAAAACTTTGGAAGGTAACTCTGGATGTTGCCCTCTAGGAAAGTAGTTCCTTCTCTACTTAAGCACAAGTAGCTTAAAAGCCATTAACCTCTGGGAAAGCATGGCCATTTTGAATTAGATAATTGTGAATGTAATGGGAAAGATAGAAAAATAGTTAATAACATTGCTTAAACACAAATTTCTTCAACAGTACATATGAGGATAACTGGCAATGATTTTTAACTATATGGAAAATGTAACTAAAGACAGCCATGTGTTAGCAAAAAGGGTTAAAAAAAAGACACCAAACAAAGATTATTTATAGAATTTTATTTAAGGGACAAAGATGCATTGCTCAGCAAAATAAAGAGTTAGCAGATGCCTCAGTACAAGTGACCATGATCTTATTTGTTGTGTGAAAACAGAATACAGTCCCAGTCAGTAATATAGATTCTTGGCATTGTAAAAGGGCCAATTTCTCAAAGCTGAAAATAATTATATGAAATACTGACTGGGAGCATAATGCTTCAGTTAGAGGGGCATCTTGGCTGAGAGGATATGAAAGGAACAATAAAAAATAAGTCAGCTTGCAACAATCAGCAAATGGAAAAAGGGGAAATGGATTGCAATGAATATAAACTAGAAGTTAAGAATTGCAGTTGACTCATAAAGGAAGTTAAAAGGTACCAATGGCTAACAGGTTAAAGGACAATAAGGAAGAATATTTTTAATGCATCATGAAACAAAAGAAATCCTAACACTTATACAGATCTTTACTAGATTGAGATGGTAAAATAGTCAATGATGCACAGAAGGTAAAAGCATTTGGTTAATGTTTATTCTGTATGTGGAACAAAGCTAGATAATGTATCCACCTCATAACCGAACCATTCCAGCAGTAACCAAGGAGGGTGTTAAGCAGCTTCTACTAAAGTTAAAAGCTTTCAATCAACAGATCTGGAAATGTTGCACCCAAGAGTCTGCAGGCCACTGGTGTTAGTTCAATAAACCTTGGAAAACGAATTCCAGAGACCAAGAAGAAAGTCAATGTTCTGACAATGTTTAAAGAATAAAACAGGATAAGTAGCTAATTATAAGCTCGTTTGTTTGGCCTCAATGTCAGGCAAAAAATCATGGAACAGATGATGTGGGACTATCAATAAAGAAAAGACGGAAAAATAATTAATGACAATCAACATAGCTTAATGGAAAATAGGTGGAGTCAAGCAAACTTGATTTTTTTAACAACATTACAAATCTGGTTGATAAAGGTAACTTGATAGAATATACTTTGATATCTGTAAGGCATATGACTTATTACCTCAGATTAATAAGTCTGCATTACATTAAATCAGTGGTTCTCAGACTTTTGTCCTGGTGACCCCTTTCACACAGCAAGCCTCTGAGTGCGACCCCCCCTTATCAATTAAAAACACTTGTTAATACATTTAACACCATTATAAATGCTGGAGGCTGACAGCTCGCAACCCCCCATGTAATAACCTCACGACCCCCTGAGGGATCTTGACCCTCAGTTTGAGAAACCCTGCATTAAATCAATATGATACTTGTTAGATAAATTAAAATAGGCTAACGTCTCAACATGCAATTGTTAATAGAGAATGATCAAATAGTGGGGGCACTTCTAGAGCAGAGATTCTCAAACGTATTTGATCGGGCTGCCCCTTCTTTGCGTCTGTAGTAGTTTACTACCCTCACCCCAAGTACATAGACTGCAACCCAGTTCTGAAAGCAGAGCAGAGAACAGCAGCTGCTGGCCGGGCGCCCAGCTCTGAAGGCAGCGCCACACCAGCAGCAGCGCAGACGTAAGGGTGGCAATGTGAAAAGTCATATTCGTCAATATCACTTTTCACAACAGACATAGTGCCCCTTTGTCACACTTATTTCTGCACTGCTGCTGCCAACCTAGGGCTGACAGCCAGAGTCCTGTCACTTCCTAGTGAGGGATTGGAGGGATGGGAGGAGGAGAGGAGCCCAGGCTGCTGGAGGGAGGAGACCCTGAGTCCAGGAGGCAGGGCTCCGGCTGTCAGCCCCGGGGTGGCAGGGTTCCAGCTGCCCTTTTATCCCCACCTCCTAGATGTGCACGGCACTTCTGCACGAGCCCCAGCTACCCAGACTGACAGCCAAAGCTCTCAAAAAATATATAAATACCCCCCCCACACACAGATTGCGCCTCCCTTGACACATTCCTGCTCCTCCCTTGGGAGGCCTGCCCCATAGCTTAAGAACCACTGTTCTAGAGGGTTCCTGCCTCATCTTTCTCAGCCTTATGCCATTTAATAATTTTATTTTTTTTTAATCAATGACCTCGAAGAAAATATAAAGTCTTTGCAGATAAAGTTTGCAGATGACTGAAAAATTGTAGTAGTAAACAACTCATACAGAGTAATCTAGATTGCTTGGTAAATTATGTAGAATAAATTGAAACCATGAATTTCAATATAGCCAAATGCAAGTTCATAGATTTAGGAACAAAAACATAGGCCAGTATTTACAGGATGGGCAACTATTCTTGAAAACAGTGACTGCAAAGTACTTAGGGTCATTGTAGTAAACCACCTGAAGACGAGAGAGATGTTATGGCAAAAAGGCTAACAAGATCCTTGGATGTATAAACAGGGATCTAGTTAAGAGTAGGAAGACAGTATCACTTGCATATACAGCACTGGGAGACCACTACATCCAGTTCTGATACTCATACTTCAAAAGGAGACTGAAAAAACTGGAGAGAGTTCAGAGAAGAGCTATAAAAGTGATTCAAGGAATGGAATACATGTCGTACAATGAGAAACTTAAGTTCAATTTAGTTAAGCAAAAAAAGTTAAAGGTCTTGATCATAGTCTATAGGCACCGACTGAGGTAGAAAGTATCTGACACTAGGGGACTAATCGAGCAGAGAATGCATAACAAGATTCAATGCCTGTAAATTAAATTTAGAAAAATTCAAACTGGAAATAAGACATTCTTAAAAGAAAGTAATTATGAATAAGGGAAGAGGTAAATTCATTATCACTTAAAGTCTAAATAGAGAGGTTGCATATCTAACGCAACCACAAGTTACTGGGCCTGAAAGTGTTCATTTATATAGTAGGGACAAATAATTTCCTTTGATACAGGAATTACCATATGAATTCTTCAGCCTGTGTTATGCAGGCCAGACCATGCTCACAGTTGTCTTTTCTGGCCCTAAAAATAATTATCTATATCTATATATGAACCTAGCTCTTTCTAGTTTGCTCTTGTGTCCAGCTCAGAACATATATTATCTTATATTACCAGAGACACAATGATGCAGTGGAATACAATTTACAGCAACAAACGTGGTCAGATGGATCAATTTATGAGGTAAGATTAGAATAACTAAATCTCACATAATTCAAGCAGCAACTAAGAAGAGAGTCATACTGGTGAGACAATTTCCAAATACAGTATTTGAAGGATTAAGACATCAAAGATGGACAAGAATTGCCAAGAGATGAAAAATCCACTCGCTAACAAGTAATTTTCCCTTGTAAGGTGGTCTAGGTCATCATTTCTGCAGAAAACAAGATTAAATAAAAACACCATCATAAGGAGCAAAGATCATCTTCCAAATGTTAACCGATGTCTAATGTCTTCTTAAATCGGCATATAGCTCCAATGTCTGTGCTGCTGCTCATAGATTCCACCCCATAGCTGCTTGGGAAAGTAATGAAACACAGTGACGTATTGGAGCTATTCATAGCAAAGGATGATCCAAAAACGCAAGCCAGATGAGGGGATAGAATAGCAGTAACTCCACACCAGACCCTCCAGAATGGGATGCAGTGGTAGTGGAAAGGGAAGGAGGAGGGGAAAAAGTCTCTTCCCTCCCAGAAGCCAAAAGAGTAAGAGTGGGCAAGAGAAAGGAAAATGGAAAGCTCTTCATATTTAACTTGGATGCTTAGGAGACGGAAGCTGATGTGGAAGACCAAGCCCATCAGCTGGATCCACAGGCAAATCTAGAGATGAATTCCTCCTCCCCAGCAGATGAATGAGGTGCGTGGCTGTGCTTGCTATTCAGTTGCAGACCTCACTGTTGGCTCTCCATCCTCCATCTTTCACATCAGCCTTTGGTTTGTTTTAGTCTAATACAAAGATTATCTAGCTAGGAGTAATTAAGGAAAGGAACAATTAAGCTGACCAGGAAAACCATTCCTGTCAGTTAATGTATAAGGTTGCGAAGTAGATTCCCCAAGAATGTGGTGGAATGTCTCTAGTCCTAATTATAGTGCTTAAGACATTTTAAACTAGTCTGAACAAAATAATGGACAATGTGCTGTAGAATTCAGTCCTGCACTGACTGGGAAATGGGCTGGATGGCTTACTATCACAGGTCTTCTCCATTCCTACGTTGTCAAGCTTCTGTGTAAACCCCTCATGAACTAGTTCTGCTCATAATACCCACATGCCATATAAAGTAGTTTCAGCTAAAGAGGGACTCTGAAAAGTTCTGGAAAAAATGAGAACAGGGATCAGAAGTCATACTAGTCATCAATGTTATAATTAAAGTTGCAAAACCATTTCCACTGTAGTCACCTGTTCTCACGTGCATGCTTTCTAAAATATTCACCTTCTGCACAAAATTTTACATGCTTCGTCTCTAGCAAAACTGACATTCTGTACAAATATTTTTTATTCATGAGGATAACTCAGACACTGAATTTTGAAGCTTCAGACTTGGTATGTAAATAGGCCTTAATGAACAATATGGGCTTTGCTAATTTTGAAGAAGTGAGTAAGAATCTTTGAAATGCAGGATTCACCAAGTGCTGTAGAAAATTCCACTAGGCTGTTAGCTGCATGCTTAGACACGGGTGTAGGCAAACATGCATCCACAGTCAGTTAGCTGCACAGCTACTTGGTTATAGGAATTTACAACCTCACCTACTGAAGCAGGAGATTGTAAACTCAAAAGATTCGGAACAACGATGAGCAGAACTTGTAAATATAGGAAACTGCTTAGCATGTCAAAAATTACAGTGCCTTTATACTCTAACCACCTCATTATTTCCACACCAAGAGGCTGATTAAAGCTCTGCTAGTGAACCTTGTTAGCTAATAAACTGAATAGGTGTATCAAGAAAGTTACGGCTCTGATTACATTTGTTGAATTTCAAAGAACCATCAAGTTCCACTGCAGCTCTGTGTTTATTACTTTCCCCTGAGCCCCATCCTGCCTTCTTCCTTAAAGAGCTTGGGAAGTTAAAATGGAATTAGCATTAGAGCAATGTTAAGGTCACAAAATAAAGCACTCAAATAAGAAAATTCCTTATGGTAAGGTTATCCTGCAACAATATATAAGGCACATTGCACATGTAGTATTTTCCTGTTTTGAAGACTCGGATTGTTTGCACAGTCTATGTCTCACCTTATTCATTAAGGTCAAGTTAATATTGCAGAAGAATTTACGGGCTGAAGAGACCTGTTCACACCAGGGTCTGAATTAAGTTAATGAGTTGCACCTCCTAATCCAAAAGATTAATTTAGCTCCTTCATTTATGAAATGTCTTGACTTTATAATACTTTATTTCTTAATCTTAACATTGCATTAAATCTAGTTGTGTTCATTCCTGTTAGCTGCAGACAATATACAGATATTCAAAATATCTACTTGAATTGCATTTAGTCAAGGGTTTGAGCAAGCAGTCTACCACAAAGCAAAAACTCTTATAGACTAGATTATACCTGCAACTTTGTCCCGAATAAGTTTAGCAGATTCAACTTCGCCAATACTGCTAAATAGACTCCGTAACTCATCCTGTGTCATGTTTTGAGGGAGGTAGTTCACGATTAAATTTGTTCTACCAATATCATCCCTGCAATCTTCAGCCATGTGATCTTCATAACCATTAGACATTCTATAAAATATCTGCAAAGAGAAAAACACAAATAAGGTCTACAACTTCATTTTAAAATAAATTGAACTTTCTCTGCTTGTATTCAATTGAAAGCTTTTTACTTTAGGAAGATGAAAACAAGTAGCTATTTCAAAACTATATATTATCTTAATTTCTTAAAGGAAAACTCCAGTGTTTTTCAAAAAATTCCAGACTATTTCATTCTCTCAAGCTAACAAACCTGAACCACTGAAAAGCCCCCCAGATGTTCATTTCAATAAATGGGGGAGGGGGGGGGGAGAAGAGAACAGGAGTGAAAATAGATTTTAGGTACATTTCAATGTATAACAAATCACATACACAAAACTATGTTAAAAGAGTTGCTATTATAATACATATGAGCAAGGGGCTGAACTCAGATTGCAGGGGCAACAGCTTCACCCAATGTAACATCGGAAATCTATGGCAGAGACTGAAATAGAAGCCAGTTCTCTTGGGTTCCAGTCCAGTGCCTTAACTACAAGTTATTTTCTTACAAACCTCTGCCTTATACACTGTCCAGCCTTTATACAGAATGAGGCATGGGTGTTGTAAACTGACAGCATGTGATCACATGAAGACTTTAATAATTCATAATACATACAGAAGAGGCAAATTAAGATTGCATAAGAACCTTAATTCTGGCATTTCCTAATTTAGGGCTTGACTTTGAAACTCAAGCATGCTTTTAACAGGGGTGGTTTTTTTATTACAATTTTTTTAAATAAAAAAAAAAAACGAAAAAAAAATCCAGAAGTTTCATGGGAAGTCATACTGACCTCCTCACCCAATTTAAGTAATCAGCAGGACTTGAATCCAGAACTTTTTAATCCACAACAGAGATGTACTACCTGAGCTAAATGAATAACTGGTCACAATATCAGGCTGTTACCCACTATGTGGGCCAGCCCACCCGAAGGGCAGTGACTTACACATCCATCTGGGAATGTTGAGAATCAGAATTGCCAGGTTCTATTCCTGGCTCAGGAGGGAAATGGGGCCTAGTGGTTATAGACAGCCCAAACACACAGGTCTGGCACATTCATTCTCAAAAACAAAGTAGCTAGATGGCTGAGACTTGGTCTGCAACATTAGAGACTCGAGTCCTTGTGGCACCTTAGAGACTAAGGAATTTATTTGGGCATAAGCTTTCATGGGCTAAAACCCCCTCTGTTGTTTTTACTTATACAGACTAACACGACTATCCCTCTGAAATTAGAGACTAGGTTATTTTCCCAGCTGTTTGACATTATCTTGTGCAACTCTCAGTGTGTGTGTGTGGGAGGGTATACTTCCCTGCTTCCTAAATTAGGTGTTACTGAGTTACAAGGCTACATACAAAGGCTGTGAAGTGCACAGAATCAGTGGAAGAATTGGGACTAAAACTCAGAATCCCAGCTCTCAGCCTAGCACTCCTTCCCCTATGCCAAAAGGGCTGCAACAGCTCCTACTGAGCAGAAGGATGCCTAAGCGGATGGTTATTTAAAAACAATGGGCATAAAGAATATTCTTAAGTGATGGAGTCCCCTACTGTACACAACTAGGAATTGGTGCACTGGCATGACCTTACGTCTGGCCAATTACAACAACATTTTCAAAATCCATGAGCACACTCATACTGTTATTAAATCTTCCCTGTAGAAACCAAATCACTCCCATCACCAGTTATATAAAGCAGAACCAGTCCCTTTTGGTAATTATATATTAGCACTCATTTTTTTACAGCACCCTACACACACATTTTGTAATAAATTACATTAAAAAAAAGTTCCTTATTACACAAGGCATACAAGATTAAAATTTAACCCAGAGTGCAGCACTACGTTAAACTGGAGTTCTAGATGGAAATATGTACCACCACTAATTTTCAGGAGATTTGCAAGTGTTAAAAACATTGGAATACCAAAAAATTCTGAGTTAAAAGTAAAATGTAAAAAAACTCTACACTTTGGACAGTATACAGATGCAAAATTTTCCACCCCTGTAGTCCTGCCATGCTCCATACAAACTTATGAAACTACTATACTTATACACCTTCAACATTACAAATTTTAAAATTTGTGTTATGCTTGTCAACATGGAATCCGAGTACCTTGATTCAATATATTGATGTATAAATAAGGTATGCAAACACCCACCCCATAAGTGATGATTTAGTTGGGATTAGGTCCTGCTTTAAGCAGGGGGTTGGACTAGATGACCTCCTGAGGTCCCTTCTGTGACGAAGTGGGAATGTTTTGTGGTGTTATGTGGATACTGAGGGGGAAAGCTGCAGGGGGGGCTCGGCTGGGA